>CAUYPK010038485.1:0-37815 GCA_963574355.1 Loris lydekkerianus
GGGACACCAGACAAAGAAGGAGAGGGCATGAGGGAAAAGAAGAAAATAGTGACTACCGTATATACTTGAGTATATACGGTAATTCTCACATAAATTGGATTTAATTTTGACCAAAGTACATTACTTAAATATTAATTTTTAGTTCAACTTGTTAATATGTTGTTTAAAATATTGCATCCTCATTTATAATTGAAATATGTTTGTAATTTCTCCTTTAAATAATATTTTTTCTCCAATTTTAATATCAGGTGCATCCAGATTAAGTAGAATGATTTTGAAGTATTTCTTCTCTTTCTATTATGTATAAAATTTAGCATGATGTGTTTTTCGAAATTATCTTTTACATTTATTTGTAAATATTGTCTACTTTTTTAGATTTTGGAAAAAAAACAATAAGAAGTTAACTGATGACTGAATACTGAACCTCAGAATCAAAGCATTCTATCATAGACATACTCTTATTTGACCATGTGAATGCTACTTTCTTTGCATTATTATTATTATTGCTTAATATTTTGATGCAGCAATCATCTGATTTCTTTTCTGAATGTATTTATCTTCATTCGTTCTTTACGAGGTTTTTGTTTCTAGTCCTTATCTTAAACATTGTTATTGTTATTAAATTTTAAGCCTTTTTAATTGTGTGAAGGCAAAAAGTGGAAACCTAATAAACACATGTATATGGGGAAAAAAAAAAAGAAAAGAAAGAGAGAGAATTTGATTTAAAGTCTGGAAATGATGCATCTACCTTGTCTTCATTAGAACTAAGTTTTGAGTTTCCTAATGGTTGTCCAGGAAAAATTAATTTTCACTTCTGTGTAGGGTGTTTAGTACTTGTGACATAGCACTTTTGGCAACTGTATCTGTTATCACGGAAATATTAGGGCACACGTATTTAATTACATGTTTTTTTCCTATTCATCTTGAAGATATCAGATATCTTAAAATGATATACCTTAAAGATGATAGATAAAATGCAAATTACTTATTAGGTCTGACAATTAAGCTCACCCATTCATCCTAGAAAAAGTGCTACATACTTCATTGATGAATATCAATATAGTTGCCTTTGAAGTACTCTCCTTGTGAAGCTATGCACTGACTCCAGTGCCTAGCTCATCCTTCAAAGCAATGGGAATTCTTTTTCTGGAATGGCTTTCAGAGCTGTCATTGTATTACCCTTGATGTCCTGAATGTCATCAAAATGTCTTTCTTTCAATATTACTATTTTTCTTCAGGTAAAGAATAAAGTCATTGGGGCTGGATCAGGTAAGTAGGAAGGCTATTCCAATGCAGTTATCTGTACTGGCTATAAACTCCCTCACAGATAATGCTGTTTGAGCTGATGCATTGTGGTGGTGCAAGAAACATGAGTTGTTAGATGAGATTTTCAGTTAAAATTTTCCTGTTTCTCTGTTGATGTTTACTTGGTCTGCTATGCTTCTCACAGTCAGCCAATGATTCTGATCTACAATTCCGTGAATTTTTGCAAAGTTTCATCACTTTGCTCATTACTGGTGCACAGACACCTCTTCATCAGTGACTCCTTCTCTCCCCTTAGAAAAATATTTAATCCATTTATATGCTGCCTTTTTCTTCAAGGCATTACCCCATAAACTTGGACTAACATATCTCTGATTTCACTTCCATTCTTACCAATATAATAAAAAGAAATTGTTTGTTCATTGCTTTAATTCAAGGTCTGACATTCTTCTGACAGGACACAAAACAACAGTAATGAACACTGTTTAGCAAGATACCACCACATGTTGACATAAACACAACTATGAGACACTGATATATCAAAGTTAGGAAACCTTATTTAGTTTTTGTACAGTGCTGCAAACATAAGTGCATGGGGGCAAGTTCACATACTTAATTGTCAAAGCTAGTATGTTTACTCAAAATGTAACTGCGAATGTTCCTAAAGGGATATTCAACATTTGCAATAATGAAATCACAGCCTCTAAGAATAATCCCATAATCATGTTAAATTTTTTTCCTATATTTTCTTTTTCACTGAACCTATCAAGTAACTTTTACGTATGTCCAAATCTAACAATGATTGATTCTCAGGCTAATATGTCTTCTTTAAATAGTAATTTTAAAAAATGAATTATTTAAGAAAATATTCTGTAATATGAAAGACTTATTAAAGTGATAACAAAAGACTTTTTCTTTTCTGAGTGATACAGTTTTCTGAAGGGTAGAATAGAAACTTTCTTGCCAGTATTTATGTTCACTAATCATGGTGTTCATAGGTGGAATATTCGTACAAGAGGTTGGAAAGTTACTCAAAAGGGTCAACCCTCCTTTATTATTTTCATCTCTCTGTTTTCTGTGGTATCAGTTTGACCTAAGATGGCTCAACTTCAGTCACAAGATGGCTATAAAAGGTGCTGTGAATAAGCTGAGAGAGAGGGAGAGAACAATCCAGCATGCCCAACAGTGAGAGAGCACTGTGCTTCCAACCTTATCTCCCCTGATGGGGTCAACTTAAATTATAAACATGCTAATTCAATTAATTTAGATTCCACTTACATGACATGTGAACCCTTGAATCAATTCCTATGGTCATTGAAATGTCAAGTACAAATTGACCTGGGCCAGTTAGGCACCACCTTTGGAATTGGGGGATGGGTAAATCCTCTCCAAACTGCATTGCAATTACACTGTGAGTAAAGGGTGAAATACTTGCAGGGGCATCCACTATATGTTTTAATGCAATATTGACTTCCATGGAGATGGTGTTTAATAAATCCTAAAGCACTCTTCTACCCAGTTTCTCATTTGATTCTCAGAACAACTCCTGTGTGTATAGTATAAGTAAAATAATTTCCACTTGAAGGGTGAGAACACTGGGGCTCAGCATGGTTAAGTTACTCTGAATCTAAGTGTATTTTCCATTAACTCAAAGGTTCAAAGCTTTCTGAGAACATGCTCATTTTCCCTAAACAAGTAGCAAAAAGTTAATATTTGGAGTTCAGTCAAACTACAAATATGTCTTTATTGACTCAATAAAATTATATATTTAATTATCTTTTTTCCTGTCCCAATTCTTCTAAAATGGTAGTAAAAAATGATAGACAATGATGCTTAGGGGTATAAAGGGAGAGTCATAAGTCAAATCTGCCACATTCAGTATCTTTGCATTCTATAATAGAAACATAGGTTTCTAACAGCTTCTCCAGTAAACAGAATCACAGACTGATAATCTGCTTTGTATTTTTGTCTTATAATGTTATGTCATCATCTTTCATTATCATAATCTGAAGTTGCAATGTAGTATTTTTTTGTACTCTCCTGATATATTGATGTGAGAGAAAGCTTAGATGTCAATATACCAGGAGAACCAGGTCCATCTAGAAACTTTCTCATACTCCTGGGAAGGAGCCTATGTGACAGTGAGCCAAGACTGAGAAAAGAAGAGTTTTGAAAACTCAAGGAGAAAAATATCTCCAGATTCAGAGCAAAATCCTCATTGACTGCTGATAAGGTACCCATCTTCAGTATGGATACTAATGATCATGATGGAAAATGGCTGGACTGAGAGAGGATTGTGAGCACAGCACAATATGGGAATGTAATATTTAGTAAAAATTAACTCAATTCTGGTCTTAAGATAACCCACTATTTGCTTTTATAATGAGATTAGAAGTCCTAATTTTTAAAAAAGATTTCCTAAAATTGTATGGTCATGCATGTAGTTTTTTCCCTGTGTTATCTCAGTACCCCACAGAGGTTAAAACTTTACTTGGCATGAGTGTTGGGAAGGAGGTGCTAGTGTGGTAATAGACAAACCCCAGTAGAACATGCATGTATTGATCCATAGACAGATAATGACAAATGGATATTCCAGTAATAAAATGGAAAGAAACATTCATTCATATATCAAAGCCCAGGTACTAAAAGCACTTGGGACAAAGCTCTTCACTAAATTCTAGCAATAGAAGAATGGATCATAGCTACTAATTTCTTTTTAGCAAATCAAGAATAGCAGGAAAACAGAGATGTGGACAAATAATAGAACACATTGGAATATTTGTAATGCTAAGATGTTTGTACAAGGTCCAGATTCAGTAGGAAAAAAAGATTCGTTTGAAAATAAGAATAATAACAACTGAGTAAAGATGAATACTAAATGAGAGGTGGTATTTATGAAGGATAGAAAAAAAAGAAAATAGAGGCTCTCAAATGAGTGTTCTCAGAGGAGATAGGATTGTATTGGATATTTATGGATGAGAAAGCCCCAGACAGACCATAAATGGGTTGAGTGTTAGTTTATTAGTGGTAGAATGCATGAGTTTTTTTTAGAGGCAACGTGCTCAAGTCCACAAGTAGTTCAAAACAAAGAAATAAAGGAAGATGTTTTAAAGGTGGATTGTAATTTGGTTTTGAGAAGAGACTAAGTTTCATGAATCCCTTGTGAGTCTTGCTATCTGTATTCATGAGAACTTCTCTTACTTCCTGGAAGACTGAAATTCAAGAACTCAAGCCTACTTAACAGTGTTTCCAACACTTTCGTCATCACACCGCCCCTTCTCTCTAGTACACACATATACTCTTTCTTTCTGTCTATTCTGCTCTCTGGCTTATATCGCCTATTCGTCTTTCCTTGGTTTAGAGTTATCTTTTCAGGGGTGCAACCAATTTGATATTTCCCTACCAGTATCTCTTGGCTTCAGGTACAGTTATTTCCCTTAGCTTATAACTTCCTTGAGTTTTGCTGCTAACAGGATTTTATTTATTTATTTTTCCTTCTAGTCTACTCTTTTCTATATTGCCATGCTGTTACCGTAGAATTTAGATCATTTATTTTTCTTCTTAGTCAACTGTTTTCCATGTTGCCATGCTGTTACTGTAGAATTTAAATGTGGGTAGATAGCGTCTATGTAAAACACAAATCAAGAAAGAGTCACAGTATATTCAATTTGCTGTGCACAGTTGGTGTTTGATAAAGGGCTGTAGCTGAGAAGAATTCAACTATTGCTTTACGTTCTCATATCACAGTGATTATCATGGAGATTAAGAGAAGCAAAACAAATCAAAACAAACCATTTTGGAAGAAAAAGGCAAGTAAATATTAATATCATTACTCAAAAAGACAGGACATGCATGAGATGGCACCAATATTTTGAAATAGGTTGTGTCTAAATACATGCATAAGTCAATATTAGTAGAATGATCTAATCTATAGTTTTACTACTGAGAAGGACAAGGATTAGAGTAGGGGACAGGTACAGTTTGAGGGAGAGGGGCCCGTCCAGGGATTGGAAAGGCTTTATTAGAAAAAGAGAGGGAAAGAGCAGAGTGGAGTCCGATCAGAAGTCAGTTCAGCTTTCAGACCATTTCAAGAGGCTTTTATTACTGTTAGCAGTACAATTGGAATGTGGAAGTGGTGTGCTAGAGGGAGTCATCCTCTTCTGCAGAGGGAATAATTTTTACACTAAAAGCGAATACTTACTACCTTGCTTGGCCACTAGCCAGGGTCAGGGTAGAAAGTTACTGTTCTCATGTTTCCCAGGGATTATGGCCTTGAAGCATTCCTGGAAGTGAGGAGGGATTTTCTATCATACAGTTTGGTTTTTGGCCTGCTTTTTCTCACCAGCTGTTTCCCAAAATGGCTGTACTCTCATCAAAGGCTTAAGGACTTCTTTCCCACAACTATATTAAATGAAACCTTAAAACACAAAGGCAAAGATGGCAACAGTAGAAAAATTGTATGCTCATTTACTTTAGAAAACTCTGGGCTTATATTATTCCATGAAACACAGATTTCCTTCATGAAGATGAGTTATGCAAACCTGCACGTCCGACTAGCATGTTTTCTCATCCAGGACCTAATCAGGGCAGGATTAAGGCCATTTCAGCTCTTGTTCGCATTCACCTACAAAGGTCAAAAAACACTGTAAAGCACCTCACTTTCCAGAGTAATGATCTTATCAACTCCTGATAACAGCAATTGCTGCTTATAATAATTTTTGATTATTAATAGTAGTTGATAACATTTTAAAATATTTTAAATTTAGTTTATACTAGAGGATATACAAAGTCAATTAAAACCTAGAAATTGCAGAAATATATAGAATAAAAACATAAAAACACTAGTGATTCCCCCACTTGTGTGTCTTTTCATTTCTTTAAAAATTGGTGCACTCACAAAATCATATACTCATTAATTAATTAATTAATATTTTAAAATTTCAGAATATCAAGGGAGTACAAAAGTTTTTCTTACATGGGTTGGTTTGCAATGCTTAAGTCACAGCTGTAAGTGTGCCCATCAATAAAATAAGATTTATTGTACTGGTTGGGTAGATTTTTGCCCCTCAATTATCTCCCTTCCCCCTTCTTGATTTCCAATGAATTTTATTTCTTCCTATGCATATGTGACCATCACTTAGTTCCAATAGAAATAGTAGAACTAGTAATAGAAAGTACTCGTGGTGTTTCTTTTATCATACTTCATTTAGGAGAATGGTTTCCAGTTCCATTCAAATTGCTGCAAAAGGTATTAATTAATTCATTTTTATGGTTGAGTATACATACCATACGCCATGGTATACATACACCACATTTTGTTAATTAAATTGATAGGCATTTTGTTGAGCCACATTTTTATAATAGCAAATTGTGCTGCAGTAAACATTCAAGTACAGTTGTCTTTTTGATAAAGTGACTTATTTTCTTTTGGGTAAATACCTAGTGCTGAGATAAGTGGATTGAAGGGGAGGTAGGTCTATTTTTAGCTCTTTAAGAAATCTCTGTACTATTTTCCATAGAGGTTGTACAAATTTGCAGTCTCACCAACAGTTTGTAAGCATTTCTTTCTCTCTGCAATACATGCTGACATGTATTGTTTTGGAATTTTAAAAATAAAAACCATTCTAAGAGGGGTAAGGTGCTATCTCATAATGGTTTTAATTTGCTTTTCCCTAATGATTAGTGCTGATGAGCATTTTTCATGTCTGTTACCCATTTGTCTATCTTCTTTGAAAAAGCTTCTGTTCATGTCTTTTGCCAACTTTTTAATGGGGTTCTTTGCTTTTTCTTACTGATTTACTTGAGTTCTTTGCTTATTCTGGATACTAATTAGCCCTTTATCAGATGTATAGTTTGTGAATATTTTCTCCTACTCTGCAGGTTATTTGTTTGCTTTGTAGATTATTTCTTTAGCAGTGTAAAGGCTTTTCAGTTTAATCAAATCCCATTTATTCATTTTTGTTGTGACTATAATTGCCATTGGCATCTTAGTCATAAATTCCTTGTCTAGGTTGATATCTAGAAGAGTTTTCCTACATTTTCTTCTAAAATTCTTATAGTTTCACACCTACATTTAAGTCTTTGACCCATCTTGAATTAATTTTTTGGATGCTTCATTCTTTTGCATGGGGCAGTCCAACTTTCCCAAAGGCATGTATTGAATGGGGCTTCTTTCACCCAATATGTGTTATTGACTGCTTTGTCAAGTATCAGTTGGCTGTAGGTAGATGGTTTTGTATTTGAGTTCTCTACTCTGTTCTATTGGTCTATGTCTCTATTTTTGTACCTATAGCATGCTGTTTAGGTTACTATAGCCATGTAATGAAGCTTGAAGCCTGGTAATATGCTGCTTCCAGATTTTTTCTTGCTGAAGATTTCTTTGGGTTTGAGCTCTTTTGTGGTTCCAAATAAAAGGTAGAATTAGTCTTTCTATCTGTGAAATATGCTGTTGCTATTTTCATGGGGTTTACATTGAGTCTGTAAATCACTTTGGGTAGTGTGGACATTTTAACAATGTTAATTCTATGAATTCATGAAAATGACATATTTTTCCATTTGTGTCATCTGCCATTTATTTCCTTTTTTTTTATTCTTCTTGTAGAAATATTTCTCCTCCTTGGTTAAGTGTATATATATATATATATATATATATATTTTTTTTTTTTTTTTTTTTTTTTTTTTTTTGTAGCTACTGTGAATGGTATTGAGTCTTTAATTTAAAGTTTTATGCATTGATTTTGTAATCCGAGACTTTGCTGAGTTTATTTATCATTTCCAGGAGTTTCTTGGTGGACCCTTTGGAGTTTTCTAGATGTAAGATCATATTATCAGTGTAAAGCAATAGTTTGACTTCTTGTTTCCTGATTTGGATACCCTGTATTTCATTTTCTTTCCTGATTGCTCTGGCAAGGATTTCCAGTAATATGTTGAATAGAAGTGGTGACAATGAATATCCTTGCCTTATTTCAGTTCTTAAGGTGAATGTTTTAACTTTCCCCATTTAGCATGATGTTTTATCATACAGCTGTGGTTTTATCATACATGGCTATTACAATTTTGAGATATGTTCCTTCTATGCATAGTATGTTGACAGTTTTTCATGAAAGGGTGCTGGATTTTGTTGAGTTTTTTTTTTTTTATCAATTGAGATAATAATATCATCTTTGTTTTGGCTTTTGTTTTTGTGGGAAATCATATTTCTTGATTTACATATGTTGAACCATCCTTGTATCCCTAGCATGAATCCCACTTCATCATGGTAATTTTTTTTTTTTTTTTTGATGTGCTGTTGAATTTTATTTGCTAGTTCTTTATTGAGGGTTTTTGCATCTGTATTCATAAGGGATATTGGTCTAAAGTTTTCTCTTTTTTGTTATTGTTGTTTCTTTACTGAGCTTTGGTAGCAAGGTGATACTGGCTTCATATAATGGATTGGGTAGAATGCCTTTGTTCTCAGGGTTATAGAATAATTTCTGCAGTATATGGGTACTGGCTCTGCTTTGTAGGGCTGGTATAATTCAGCTGCAAATCTACTTTGCCCAGGACTGTTTTTTTCTTAGAAAATTTTTTATAACTGCTTTTATCTCATTGCTCAGTATTTTTCTGTTCAGTTTTATTTTTTCCTGATTGAGTCTTGGGACATTGTGTGTTTCAAGGAATTTGTCCATTTTCTTTATATTTTCTAATTTTATGTGTGGTACAGATTTTGGTAGTATTTACTAATAATCTGTTTTTTATTTCTGTGCTATCCGTTGTAATGTTTCCTTTTTCATCTTGGATTGAGCTTATTTAGATCTTTTCTATTCTGTTCCTTGTTACTCTAGTAAGAGTTCTGTTGATTTTGTTTATCATTTCAAAATTTGCATTATGTTTTGTTGATATTTTGTATTTTTGTTTTCCATTTTATTTAGTTTTGTTCTTATCTTAGTTATTTCTTTTCTAAGTTAGCAGTTTTTATTTAAGAAGATGGGCCCCATTTCCTGCTGGCTTATAAAGTTTGTCCTGAGAAGTCTACAGTTAATATGAGAGCTTTTATCTTGTAGGTTAGTTTGTTTTTGTCTCACTGCTTGCAGAATTTACAACTTCATTTTGACTTTGGCCAAGCCAGGTTGATTACTATGTGTCTTGGGGATATTCTATTTGCTATGAATCTTTCTGGTGTTTGATGACCATTTTGTATCTGAATGTCTGAATCTCGGAGGATGCCAGAAATGCTTTCCTCAATAATTCTCTCAAATAGGTTTTCCATGCTTTAGTACTTTCTTCTTCTCCCTCAGGGATACCCATAATTCATGTTAGTTGACTTTTCTTAGTGTCATCTCTCTCTCAGTGATTACTCAGACTGTTTATTTTCTTTTGTGCTTCTTTGAATGACTGGGATAGCTGACCACCTTGTTTTCAAGATCTGAGATTCTCCCTTCCCCTTGGTTTAGTCTGTTGTAGAAGCTCTCTTCTGTGGTTTGAAATTCTCTAAATGACTCTTTTGTTTCCTTAAGTTCTATTATAGCCTTTCTTATGTTGTCCAGCTCTTTAATAGCTTTTTCATTGATTTCCTGAAAAAAATTTTTGGCTTCTTTTTGTTGGTTTTCAATGTTTAATTTCATTCATCTTATTTGCCAATCATAGTATAAATTATACTTCTATCACTTCAGCAGTTTCCTTTTTGGAGTCCACTGCTCTAGCTCCATTATAATCCCTTGGCAGTGTCAAACTGTTTTGTTTTTTCATGTTGCCAGGCTTCTTTTGCTGATTTCTTCTCATCTTGCTCCTCTTTTCTCAGATATGGTTTAATAAGATTGCAGGGCACATTTTTTCCTTTCCTGTAAATTCTCCTGTTTAGTAAGGGAAAAGAGAGAACCTCAGATGAAGCTTTTGTGTCATACTCTGAAACGTTGACCTATCAGGAGAGGGAGCTGTGCACTATGTGCCTATAGAACAGCTATTTTGTTTTGATCTGTTCCCTGTGATTGCCTCTGTTTGAGCCTGTGCTGGATGATATTCATGTGGTATGGAGGGTTGTTACCCAGCTTATTAATGGTGTTTGAATTGGGGGCTGTATCTGAACCTCTCCACAGCAACTGCTGTTTCAGGGGCTTGTTCTGCTTGGGCCAGCAGTGTTGGACATCAGTCAGGGTCTGCTGTCCCAGCAATAGTCAGGAGATAGAGTCTTGGATATCCCTTGGAGAGTCAGGGATAGAGTCTTGGTGCACCTGCACAACCCTCAGTTCATGAGGGCTATATTGTAGGCCAAGTGGGGCCCTCATTAATTTATTTATCATGTATTAATTATTATAGAAGGAAAAATGTAAGAAAGGAAGGAGAAAGGAAAGGAGAAAGAGTAAACTTAGATGTTTTAGGCCCTTTCTAAATACTAGAGGTTTAGTGATAAAAGATCAGTTATAGTTCATGCCATTACAGAATATGAGTGTCTAGTTTTGATAATTGCTTTTTTTAATATAAGATTCTACAAAAATTATTAAATTGATGGCTTTTGAGAGTAGAATGGCATTCCATTTTATAAATATAAATATGAGGTATGCATTTCTCCATTTAAAAGACAATTAGTTGGGTGGCACCTGTGGCTCAAAAAAGTAGGGCACTAGTCCCATATGATGGAGGTGGTGGGTCAAACCCAGCCCTGGCCAAAAACTGAAAATAAATAAATAAATAAATAATTAGTTTTGGGCACAGGAGCTTATGGTTTTAATCCTAGGATCTGGGAGGCCAGGGTGGGAGGATCACTTGAGGTCAGGAGCTAGAGACCAAATTGAGCAAGAACAAGACCTTCTCTCTACAAAAATTAGAAAAAAATAGCCAGATATGGTCCTGTAGTCCCAGTTACTTGGGAAACTGAAGCTAGACAAATGCCTGAGCCCAGGAGTTTGAGGTTGAGTGAGTTATGAAAAAAACACTGCACTCTAACCAGGGAGACAGAGCAAGACTCTGTCCAAAAAATAAAAAAGACAATAGTTTTGCTTTCATATTTTGACTTTTCTATATAGCAATAAAGGATTATTCTTGAACACACCTGGTCTGCTTATTTCCCTAGGAAAAATTTCTGCACCAGGAATACTCAGATAAGCTTTTAAAAGTTCTTGGTACCCATTGCCAACAATGGTACACATACTTGTGACAGGATAGTTCAGAACTGATATTTCCAGGAAGCTGTAATTCAAACCTCCATCTGTTCATGATCTGAAGGATGAAATGAAGGACAGTTATCCTGGTTTACCAGGATCCTAGGTATGAAAAATGTTTTTTCCTTATGACATTGTTATTAGAGAAAACAATTCTCTGATTGTAGGAGGCAGGAAGGTTGTAGAATCAGAGTACTCTTCAACTCTTTCTTTCATTTACTTGATAAATAAGACTTAATTGTGACATTAAGAGGGGTCTTTGATGCCACAATTAAAATGAAAGAAATTCACAAGTATCTGTGCATGTGTAACTTTGGAGAGGATAATTTTTCTGTTATTCTGTTCAGATTTGCATTTTCCATTCCTAGCACAATAGCTAACATCATGCATACTGTGTGTGATCTTGCCTGTGTTTAGGAGGCTTCAACTTAAACACCCAGCCCACCTCAGACTTCACCAAGGGAAACTTTAATAGTATTAAAACACATTGCTTAGGACTACTTGAATAGGTAGGCCAGCCATCCTCAGATTGTTGACTTCTGGGGGCTAACAGAATGCATTGAATATGATTTTGAAATTTGTTCTTATAATCCATTTACTGAACTAGGAACACACAAATCTCTGCTGTTGAGGATGTGTGTATAGTGGAAATATGCTAGGGTCTTTGTTCTCAAATTTTTGATACCTTTTCTTGCCTCCTTGAATTAGTAAAGTCATATTAGGTCATCAATGTTCTCCATAGTGGTTTTACTGAAACCAGCTGAAATATTAATTGATATTTGATTAAATGAATTTATTTTGTACATAAAGTAAGTGCTACCTTTTTTACTCATCTTAACAGAAATGTCATAAGCATAAATAGAACTCTCTCAAGGAAGATTTCTACTATGGCTACTTGGTACATTTTTTTCTTTGTCCTTACTTTTCACGTAAGTATTGGATAGGCCTCACTCACCCATCCACTCACTTATTGATTCATTAAACATAATTTATTGGACATCCCACCTTGGTGTAGGTATTGTATTAGTCCCTACAAATACAGTTTTGATTAAAACTGACAGTCTCTTCCCTTTGAAGTCAGACATTCAGAGGGATATAAGAAAAATGCCAAAAACCCAACTAGCCAGGTAATTACAATTAGTGGGAAATGTATAAAAGAACCAACAAAGAGACTAACCTATGAATAAAGGGGCATTTCTATATAAGTGTGGAGATTGGAAAGTTTTCCTTGAGGAGGCAAAAGGTTTGCTGAAACCTAAAGCATAAGCAGAAGAAAACATACCCCAGGCTGAGGCCAGAGGTGTTACGTAAACATATTACCTGAAAACATAACTGGATGTTTTTGTACAATAGCAACAAAAAACTCTGAAAACAATAAACAAGTGAACAAAAAACCCTGAACTACAACAAAACAAAAAACAAAACAAAAAATGGGCCTTGGCATCATCCATCTATCAGTCTCTCCTAAAGCTTAAAAGCTGGTGGGAACCTCAAGGACCAGGCTGGTACTTTGTGTACACTGTCCTTCTCTCAGTAGCAAACAGTGACAGTGGGGGCACTATTACTTCCTTTGAATAACTGAAGGAGGGCAGGAATGCCTGTCTGGATCTTTATAAACTTTACATGTGTGGTGATATTGCTTAAGAATACTGATCAACTACTTTTCTCGTGGCACTGACATCTCCAAGAAACTTCAGTGGGCCTTGTGAAATGATTATCTAGTTTAGGAAAATTATTCCCCCCACCATCCCCAGAATCTCTCAAATGTGTTTCTGCCTTCATGACTTGGGGCCAATTTTCTTTTTTCAGGAATGCCTTAGCTCCTATGCTCCAAGCTTTCTAAAAATTCAGGCATGCATACTCAACTTTGACAATTTTGCCATATCTGAATTGTAACTATATTGTTTTTTAACATAAGTGTGAATGCATGACTATTTGACACACTTAAAAAAATCTTAAAATCTTAAATACCTACCATAGCCATAATAAGCAATAATACTAAGCAATAATATCCTCCAAAATATATCTTTCATTTTTTTTTTCCTGCCACTCCCATCGTCTTAGTCTAAGCTCATCTCAAATCTGATCTGGATTTCTGAATTAGTCTTCTTACTCGTTCTAATTTAATTCCTCAAACTGAACTTCCACATAGCACCCAGAGAGTTTTTTAATGTATTAATCACACCACAACACTTTCCCTACTTAAAACAATCTAATGGCTTTTTGTTGCAAGCAGAATCAAATTGTGACAAATTCATACTTCTTGCCAAATCTATACGTGGTTAGATGCTGCTGGTCCCAGATACATGACCTTTTTTGTGGGTTTGTAGGTCAAGCTTGTCCCCTGTCAAGGGCTGTTGTCCTCCTAATGTCACCTGCCAGCATTGTTTGCCTGTTTTTCCCTCTGAATCAGTCCTTTTGTTCCTTTAAATCTGAGTTAAATCATCATTACATCAGAGACAGGGCCCTGACTTCTCCAGACAATCCACTACTTCAACCATATCTTTGGAAGGTATGCACCAATGCCAGTGCCTACTCTCCCTTTCAAGGAAATTTTGAAACTCTTCTTTCTGGAAAGGCCATCAGTGCTACCACTACTGGAGGTCTGACAATGAAGTTCACAAACTCATCCTAGAAAAAAGTGCTACATATCTCAATGGTGAATATCACCATGGTCACCTTTGAAGTACTCCTCTTGGCCATCTGATCATCATAGTGATATTTGGCAATGAGGTATGTAGTACTGTTTCTAGGATAGAATGAGTTCATGAACTTCATTGTCACACCCTGTATATTGATACCAAAAGACAAATGCAAGTCACATTGAGCATCTCTCACAATTACAGAAGTCAAATGTGACTTAAGTATTACAATTTTAACACAGTTTTTTTTTTTCTTTCTTAAAATGTGCATATGTTAGGGCAGTGTCTGTGGCTCAAAGGAGTAGGGCGCTGGCCCCATATACCAGAGGTGGTGGGTTCAAACTCAGCGCTGGCCAAAAACTGTAAAAAAAAAAAAAAAAAAAGTGCATACGTTATTTGGCACCCTGAATGTGTGTGTGTATAGGGTGTGTGTGTGTTTGTGTGTGTGCCTGATTTTTCACTCACATGTCTTATGCCTTGGCAGGGCTGGCTGGCCATATCTTTTCTGTTTGTGGTCCTTCACATGATAAGTGGACTCTTTTATAGCATGTCAGTTCACAGGACCTCTTTCATGGCAGTTGACTTACTTCAGAGAAAATGTAGCAAGAGTAAAAAGTAGAAGTTGCAAAATTTCTTTGAACTGTTCTTCAGAAGTCAAGTATCATTAATTTGAATACAGAATAAACCCAGTTCTAAGAGGTGGTAAGGACATGAGAACATGAGCAGTGAGTGATATTATTCTTTCAAGTATCTGTGAAGACTACCTAGCACATTGTTACATCACTTTGGAGTTCAGGATTTTGTTTCTGACAAGTAAATAATTCTAATTCTTTCAATTCATAAGTTATATTAGGGAATCTTTGAGTGTTCCTCAGATTTTAAATTTCATGTGGCAAAAATAAAAATATTGGATTTTATATTTTTACCTTTTAGTTTTGCAAGTACAAATTATTAAAATATGTAATCTATTATCATCATTTCATCAGTGAAATATTTAACACTAAAATATAGGAAGAACCTAAACTCATAATCAAGAATAATTGAATAATCTATTCATTTCTTTTAAGAATACTTCATTTCTTTTCAATGAAAAAATGTTTTCTGAAAAGCTCACCTTTTTTCCCCCTCATTTTGCATAGAATAGTGAAACTTTTTCGCCAATTGGCAGTAGTCTACTGAAGACCTTTAGAAAACTACTGCCTTCTAGGAATTAGATGACAAAATGTGGAATCCACATAGGTTGCCACAAACACTCAGATAAAGATACAAAGATAGTACCCTACAAAAGCCATCATGGAGGAGGTAGGAAGGCAAAAGAGAGGATGGGGAAAAAAGATCACTCTTTAAGGATGGGGAAAAAAGATCACAGAAAGGAAAAAAGATAGACATGTGTTGAAGTTTGCTGATGCCAGAAGTTTCAGTTGCAGTATTTCACTTAATTTTCATTGCAGGACTGCGATGTGAGAATATATGCTCCTTTTAAAGATGAAGTGAGTTCAGAAAGGCTGAGTGAAGTTCCTGAGCTCATTAGAGGCTGAATTAGGACTTGGATTCTGTTTGATCTGAGGGCAAAGATTATTCTACTGCATTGAAAGACCTTGGACGTGAGTTAACCATCCAGATTACAGTGAATATCTAAGATACTGTAATTGAGCATCTACTGTGTTCTAGGGACAGAAGATACAGTATTGAGAGAGACAGACATGTTCACATTTACCTCTAGGGAATTTACAGTTTATCAGTGGATGACACACAATAAGTGAGTAGTTACAAGGCATTGTGATGAGTATCATTGCAGTGTATGGGGTCAGAATTTCTAGAGCTAATGAGTGACCCTCAGTCTAACTTAGAAGGGTCAAGAAAGGTTTACCAAAAGGGATATATATATATATATATATATATATATATATATAGATATATGAATATATATATGAATATTCATATATATATATATATATTCCCTAGAGGTAAACATGAACATGTATGCTCTCTCAATACTGTATCTTCTGTCCCTAGAACACAGTAGATGCTCAATTAAGGTGCCTTAGATATTCACTATTCACTGTAGTCTGGAGATATATATATATATATATATATATATATATATATATATATATACACACACACACACACACACACACACACATAGACACATGATTTATCCAGGTGAAGGAGTACGTCTGATAGGGGCAGAGGGGTCATAGGAAAGGTTTTCTCAGGAAAGAAAGGGAAATTTGCAGCTCAGAGGCAGCAAGGTACCTTTGAGGACCTGTGTGAGATTCAGTATGTCTAGAGTTCAGCGCATGAGAGACCGAGCTGGCTGAGTTGAAATGGAACGTTAGGCAGGGGTCAGCTCAAGACAAGCCAGAGACCATCACTGCTTTCCATTCTCTCTAATACTATTATAAAACTGGTAGTGTACTATCATTTGTGCTTTTGCTTCAAGGACTTTATTTGACAGCCCATAAAGTGATGATGGATGTCAAAAATAATACTTCTCAACTTTAGCCATCTTGCTATGTATTTCACACTTGTGCTTAAGGGAAAACTTGAATCACCAGAGTCATTAATAAACTTATAACTTGAGTATACTTGAAAGGTTTGGAGAAGAGATGGTCATCTTTATTTCTTTGTCTCAGATTTTTAGAAAAACATTTTAATGTTTGAATGACCCTTAATCAAAGATATGAACCATTTTAGACCCAAAATTACTGCCTTCCTGTAAGTACTGCTGACCAGGGTTGGGTGGGAGGAGGGAGAACTTAAAGGTACCATTAAAGAAAATATAAATATCACCTTTTTATTTTTTTCTCCATGCAGCAGTTTTTATTCTTGCCAGTGAATATTTTTTTTCAGCTATGCCTATGGAAATTAAGCAAGATTTTAGTAGCAATAAAAATTTTCCAAGTTATTTTCCTTCTGGGTCTAATGTATTTCCTACAGCCATTCTCAGACCATAAAAGGATGGAGTTCCTTGAAATCTCTGGTTCTTAATCATCACTAGCTCATTAATATCACCCTTCTCTTTCTGTTACTCTGATGAGCAGTGATGCTGATCCAAAAACCAGGATATATTTTCATGTAAATTTCTAAGTAAGGAAAACTGAACATACTTTACAGGATGTCAGTCATATGCGACTTTAAAGTATAAGAACTACATTCTTCTATTAGCCAGGACGCATTTGGTTTCAATACAGAAAAATCAATTAAAATTGGCTTAAGTACAAGAGAAAAAAGAAAAGAAAAGAAAAAGAAAGGATATTTATTGGTTTCTGCAATGAGAGAGTCCAGGAATACTCTGACAGCTACAAGTTTGCTTGAGTCCAAGGATGCAAATTCTAACACTGGAAACTCTCTCCCTATTTCTCAGACCTGCTTTGCTCTGGTTCAGTTTTAGACAGTTCTTACCATGTTGTGGCTATTCTGTGGTCCAAAGAAGTAATGTTCTTACCGGCAGATCATAGGCATATGAAGGTAGAATTTGTATAATCCCCACTCCCCACCTTTGACATTTTATAGACTAAGTACCAGGTGGGTATGCTATCATGAAAAATCCAGGTTTTATTACCAGAATAAAGGAAGATATACAATAGAAAGGCAAAAATGGCAAATTTCCCTACATAATTACTTTTACTTAAATAATTTTAGGATTTATGATACATAAAACATAATAAAACCATCATTTCATTTCATCAGAGTAAGGTCTCATAATTCAGCTATTGTAATTTTGCAGTCCCAAGATTACAGACACTGTGCTAAATTCATATGGCGAGTTCTGCAGCTTTCACAGGAGAATTTTCTCTAAATAGAGTGAGGTTGTTAAATAATAAGATAATTACCCTACCTCACTTTTCTCAGTCAGATTGCTAACATTTTCCTAAGGATGATATAGTTCTGATCTCAGAAGGGCATAAGCTTAGTAAATCCCAACTTTTCAGCCCAATTTCATTTTCGTAGCAGGTTTTCTGTGCCTAAAAGGAATCCATTATCCCTTGCTTCATTAAATGCATCTACATGTAACACAAGAGCATTCCCTGGTAGGTGCATCTAAAACTCTGCAGGATATCCATCAAGACCCAGGCCTGTGCCTGTGGAAGGAGTCATAATGGTTCATTTCAGCTCTCCTGGAGTAACAGGAACATTTTTGTCTTCATCACTAATTGAAAGACTGAACACTTCTAATGAAATGTTGTCATTTTTGCAGATTAGGCAGTCACAAGGGTAAGTTAGATTTTTGTTAAAAACAAAATAACACCCTTATTATAGCCTTTGACTTTATAGAATTCTATCTGTATCCTATGGCATAACACAATTGATACATTGAGGTCTTTACATACAGGAAGAAAATACTCTCTCCTTGTATTTTTCTACGTTTAGGGTGATTTTGAATCATTTGTGTTGGCCCATTTTCTACGATAACATTTGCCTCAGTCTTTGCTTCTGTGCAGCAAGCCCTTGAATGCTTGCCTCATTCTTTATCTAATCAAACGTTCTTTTAAAGATATGATTTCAGTTTCCTGACTAAAAGTCTTTGGTCCTGTTCTTTTAAGTAAAATGAAAAAGACTAATTAGCATCTCTTTTCTTCGTGATCGTAGGGTTTTTCATATGGGTTATGGAAAGAATTCAGAATTATTATTATTTTTGAGGTAATTATCCAAGTTGATTAGAGAAGTCTTTTTTTATTTTTTAAGATCTCTCCCTGTTTATTAGCAATGAGTGTTCAGATGCCATCTGGAGCTGTTGAGAGAGATGAATGGAGCGTGATTTGGTGCTATGATTAGGTCATGTGATTGGCCACCAGCACTGATGATCACATCATTAACAGCACATGGACAGAGGAAATTACCTGCAGGGAGAAGTCTGAACAGTGGATGTAAAATTTGACTCTGTTCCACCCTGACATTTAGCATACAATGTCTCAAGCAGAGAGTGAAAAAGTACAGATGCATGAAAAGACCTCCATGATGCACCACTCATGATAAATGGATCCATTCTCAAAGGCTGGCTCTTCACTAACTGGACAGACCATGGACAGAATATGAGAGAAATTGCTGTCTGCTGTGAGTTTGCTAGATCCAAGGCACTATGCAGTAGAAGTGTGTGTGATTTTATTCTAAAATCTCATAACCACCAAATCAGGCATTGCTATTCTGACCTTTGTATAAATGGCAAACTGAATCTAAAGACATTAAGTACCTGCATGATGGTCACACAACTGGTGAGCAGTCTACCTAAACTTTTAATTCAAGTCCAATGTCCGTCTGAGCTGTCGCTTTGAAGATGCTACTGGTAGATGGAACCCTAAGAAAGGCAGAACAAAGCTTGGAATTTTGGGGGCTTTGGTCTGCTTATTTTCCCTTCATCAGGAATAGTACTAGCTTTCAGGGGGGGTGGTCATCACTGAGTACACAAACAATAATAAAACTATAAAACCTAATATTTATCGTAAATCTCTGCATGTAATATGTTATTTGATTCTTTCACTTAATCGTTCTCAGGAAGGGAGGCGTTTGATGAAATAACTCAGAAGGGCTGTCTTTGCCCTATTACTATCATCTTACCCCTGGAACAAAGCTGAGACAATCTATAAACATAGGTGGGAGGAGTCAGATGTCAGTGATGTAGTGATAATAATAATTACTATAACAAAAAAATAACACAAGTATTAATAATATTCCACTGATATTTCAAAGTATGAGCCAAGTTGGGACCTAGCACTTCATTTATTTTATGATTTTATTTCAACTTTGCCAAGGTATTATTCACATACAATGAATTTTATAATCTTCAGTGAGTTCCACAGATGTATACACTCCTGAACTACTACCTTGATCAAAACAATTATTTCCATAATCCCCAGAAGGATCCTCAGACACTTGTCTTCTTAGGCAACCACCTATCTGCATTTTGTCACTGTTTGGATTAGTTTCCAAAGGATTTTGTGCAAAGGGAATAATATACTATGTGCTCTTCTGTATTTTGAGTTTACCCATTTTGTTATGTGTACAATCAGATTGATCCTTTTTATAGATGAGTAGTATTCCATTCTATAGATATACTACATTTTGTACATCTGCTATGCACCTATTAATGGGCCTTTGGGTTGTTTTCACTATGTAGCTATACTGAATAAATCTTCAGTGAACATTCACATATGTGTCCTTGTGTCTTTTTATTTCTTTTGATATAGATGGCTAGAACTGGAATGGCTGAGACCTATAATAAGCTTATATTTAACTTCTTAAGAAACTAAAAATTTTTCCCAAAGTAGCTGTATAATTTTATACTTTTATATTTTAATTTTATATATAAAATAAAATATTTATATATTTTATATATAAAAAATAAAAAATATAAATAAAATATTTATACATTTTATATAATATATTACATATATAAAATATATAAGTAATTTATGTATAAAATATGTATTATATATATTATATTATATTTATAATAATATAATTATAATTTATATTATAAGACTGTTTATAATTTATATTATAATATAAATTTTATTTAACTTATTAAGAAACTAAAAATTTATAATAATATGAATTATTATAATTTATATTATAATATAAATTTTATTTAACTTTTTAAGAAAGTAAAATTTTTTCCCACAGTAGCTATATAATTTTATATTTTTATATTTTAATTTTATATATCTAATTTATATATATTACCTTATATTTATAATAATATAACTTATTATAATTTATATAATAATAATAATTTATATTATTTATATTTATTTTATATTTCTACTTTCTATTTTAAGTAGTGCGTAAAACTTTCAGTGGCTCCATGTTCTCATCAAGACTTTTTATTTTCTGTCTTCTTCATTGTAGACATACTAATGGTAAAGTGGTATCTCATGTTGTTTTAACGTGCAATTCCTTGATGACTAATGATGCTGAGCATCTTTTAGAGAAATTATTAGCAATTTTTCATGCTTCTTTTGTGAAATATTTGTTCATACCTTTTGCCAATTTTTATTATATTATATTATTATCATTGAATTATAAGAGCACTTTGTATATTATGAATACAGTTGTATTGTCAGAATGCATTATGTTTCAATTGTTTTTACCAATCTGTGTCTTGCCTTTTCATTTTGATAATGTCTTTCAAAGAGCAGGATTTCTAATTTTATTTAAATCCAATACTTTTTTTTTCTTTTATTATATATATCACTTGATTTACTTTGGCATATTTAATCCTCACATCAGCCTTATATGGTATGTCTGCGTTTCTCAGATAATTAGAACTGAATCTCCCAGAGACCGGGTGAGTTGCCCAAATTGCACAACTATAAATTCAAATCACTGAATGAATATGAGGTCAAAGAAGTGCAGTCAAGGGCTAATGGCAGAGGGAATGGAATTAAGAGTCGTTAACAGTCTGTGTGGGCAAATGTGAAAGGCAGAAACCAGGATAATATTTTGGATTCTGTCACAGAGATGATGATTCATTTCCTAAAGAAGTTTTAGGTGAAGATTCATTTAGACTCTCATCTTGGCTAAAATTTTTCCATGCTGAAGAAGCTTGTATTGCATCTGGTGCTTGATACTCAGTGTACAAGCACAAGGACCAAGATAAGCACCAAAATAAGCAGGGCCTTTTGAGTCCAGATTCTTTCCTAACTATCTGGGACCAAGCTTTCTGGCATAGTCATAAAGAAACAAACCAGAATTAATATAGTTTCATAAAAATCCTATGACTAGCTTTTATAATGAGATAGTGGGACAAGGCTCTCTTTTCTTCGTAGAGAGAATACCATCAGGACATAACCCCTGTTTTAGAATACAAATGGTTAAATAGTGTTCCCAAGGTCAAAAGAATCAGAAAAGATTGAACAGTCACTTCTCACCTCCATCCACTCACAACTCTCCTCAGATAAACGTGAATACTTCTTTCCCTCCCCATTTCCTCTTATGCAGACAGGCACCATTAATTGCAATCGATTACTTTCTCATATCTGCATCTGGATATTTCTTTTGCCACATTTCTTTGGCCACCTCTATGCTCAGATCTATTTTGGCAGGTGTGAGTTTTGTATTTCTCTTACCCCTGGCTACTTTTGAATTACCACAGCTCTGAAGCACTACAGGTCTGTCACCCGAAGGTGTGACAAAGAATATTGTACGACTACCACTGATATCAACTTTAAATGGAAATTAGATTCCTTTCCTCATGATTTTTATGTTCCACTTTAATTTGAGCAAACTGTACTTCCAGACATTATATTCAATGCAATCATCCTTCTTTTAGAGAGTACAGCAGTGGTCCTGCTTCCTTAAAGTATCTTTTATTTTTCATACCAACCTTTCACTTTGTCTCTCTCTCTTTTTTCCTTTTAGTAGCTTACCTCTGCCATCAGGAAGGGCATAACGTGTTTTCATGAATTTGGCTGCCAATTCAAGCAATAGGAAACAGGAGAGTCACTTACCAGACTGATGAAATGCACTACAATGGTCCAGGGGCCTTTAACTCATGAATTCTATTTCTAAAGCAATATACAACTTGAGCAAAAATGCCATAGAGCCCAAATTGATCTCTGGAAGATGAAATTTTAAAGCTTAAAATGTTTTTGAACATAAGAAAGAGTATAAGTGTCTGTATGAATACCAAAAAGATAGCCAGTGAAACCCTAAAAGAAAGTTGCTAATTATCTGAGCAAACAAAATGCTCAATTTCACCAAAATGGCAGACTTAACCCAGTGTCAACATTTCGGGCTATGTTTATTTAACGAAGTATTCTGTTGATTTATTGGGAGAATCAAAGATCTTTTGAATCACAACCTCTGCCTCTACCAGATAGCCATGGTTCCATGCTCCATCTTTCCAGGGTTTGGTGACATCATTGCCATTCCCTGACTATCTTCATCACTGTTTTCCTCAATCCTGTGCACACTCACATGAATAGATCATTCATGAAATTATTTAATTAAGCTGTTTTATATCTTTTTTTTTTCCAAAATAATTCATCCTGATAGAATTTTCATACTAGAAACTTTCTTTTTCTTGAAAGGTTTGTTTTTATCTCAATGTGATACTTAGTAAGAAATAATGCTTATACTTAATGGTATCTTAAGTATGTCTTGAGCAAGGAAAAATTCACACAAATTATATAATAGCATAAATTGAATAATCACAAATGATTTCCATTATACCTAACCCCTTATCTGCCTGGCTTCTTTAAGTATTTGAATATGATTGCAGATATGTTGCATTCCTGTCTTTAAAAACTTTTTCATAAAGACATAGGTTTGTCCGCCATGCAAAAAACAAAAGAGGGAATTGTTGGGCCCTGCCATATGCCTGAGGCCTCGTGCAACTTCCTGAGCCTGACTAGAAGTAGATCCATCGAGCTACTTCCGCGTAGCAATGACTCAGCAAGGCCCAGACTGAAACTGCCTCTACCTAGATACAGCCAACATGGTACCATGCTATTGGCCCAACCCTGTCACGCATCTCATCCCCCACCTTCTTTCCCCGCCCCTTCCCCACGCAATGAAAAAAAAAAATGTCAATTTCCCCCCCAAAAAAAAATAAAAAAGCTAGCATTTCTTAGTCTAGAGCCCAAAAGTCTCTTTCATTTTATTATTCATATACAACCACAATATGAAGCACAAGAAGACTTCAAATAGCCCAAGTCATGGCTAATTTTGTTTATGAGCTGAATGTGCTCCTCCAAATCCCAGAATTTATAGATTGAGGCATTAATCCCCAATGTGATGTTACCCAAAGTTGAAGCCTTTGGAAGATCACTGAGTTTGAATGAGGTCATGCAGGTAGAGCAAATGAAAGGCTTATTGTTCTTATAAGAGAATAAGAAACCAGAGTGTTCTTCCTCTACCATGTAAAGGTAGAAAAAGAGGTCTGTCTGACAATCAGCAAGAGGGTTATTACTAGGAATCAAATGATCTGGCACCTTGATCTTGGATTCCCAGTCTCTAGAAGTGTAAGAAATAAATTTCTGTTGTTTAGGCCACACAGTCTAAAGTACTTATTATGGTCCATGGTATTTATACAGTTTGAGAAAACTGAGACAGCATGTCTGCTCTTCACAAATCCATTAGCCCTTTTTTGAATAAGACAGACATATTTTTCTACACAATTGTCACTACTCCCCCATACTTAGGAATTCTAACTTCTGCAATACCAAAGAGTACAATTCTCAAAATAAGTGAACTTTCTTAAATGTAAGATGATTTTCTGTAATAGGGTAGATAATTATTCATATAAAAGAAAAGGAAATAACATACTTAATCTCTGCTGGGAAAAATCTCTCATATGTTCCCAATTTATATGCACTAGAAGTCAGTGAGAGTTGTGTTCTAAACTGAGAATAGCAGTCTTAAGTCAATGAACACAGAGAGAGATGGCTTACTACTAGTTTGCAAAGACCCAGATTATTTAGTCTGAGAGCAGTTTAGGGAAGGAGGTAGGATGAAAAGAAAAGAGAGTAATTCACAAAGGACTTGAGACACAAAGCTGTACAATCAAAAGTTTATTCTGCATGTTTTTCCTCTACTGTCATTGTTTTCTAAATGTACATTTTTTTTGTTCCTTCATAATCATAAACAATCAATTTCTCAGATTACCTACCTCTTGGTAGTTATACATCTCAGTGGAAGTCACGGATACTCACTGTTGTTATAATAATTTAAGAGCTTCAAGTTCATGAAATATATTATGTAGGTGCTTTAAATACATATGATAGATGCAATGAATATTGTAAAATTATTCAACTATGCAACTTGTGTACTAGAGAGATTTGAGTTAAATGATTAAGTTTTTATGAGCAAGATGAAAAAATTAAAAATAATACAATACTAAAACATGTCACAAAATTTTCAGTATAAAATTTCAAGTTAAAATCATAATTATTTGAGAAAAAAATTTTAAATTCTTAAATAAATGCTTTATTAAATTTTTAAAATGAAAATGCTGTTTGGATCTATTTGGAAGACACTATCATCCTATATAACAAATGATAAATTCAAATACTTTATTGATCATCTGACTGAATTTAATAGACATCCACTTAGTTATTTAATAGAGTTTAAGTGCATAAGTTTACTTTTGTTTGCTAATGAAGATGCTTCTGAATTACATGAAATTAGGTAACTCTTCAAGAAAAATTAAATAATTTATCAATAACACAGATAATCATGCATCAAATTATGTTATATCTATATAGTCAAAATATTTATGGTACCATTTTATGTTCTATGAATAAAATGCTTCCAAGTTCAGTTTTTTACTTTCAGATTTAACTGGGTGTTTTTCAGAGGAAGCATTCCACAACAGCTTTGAAATGTCATGGTTCTTCTTTTTGTGCATCCTTGTTCATTGTCTTGAACCTCCCTTCATTTATTTCAACAGAATGATGACATTTGTCTAATATTATTCCAGGTTATCACTCCTAGGCTTTTGACCTTTATCCTCTAATCTGAAATGTCCTTTTCATAGGTCATCTCTTTATATGATAGAAAATCTCTCTTCAGTAAAATACACCCTTCCCCATATTTTTTCTGTATGGGCAGTAATAGTGGAAAGTTTCCTGTCAATTTACCAACTTTCCTTATTAATTATTTTCTTCATTTTAAAGAGAAAGCATTATATGATAAAAGTTTCATATGATGTTAAAGAAAAAAATATTCTGACACCTTTTAAAACAATAAAGAAGATTATTTAGGACTATTACAATAGTGTCAAGAGACTCTCCAAATGAGAAACAGAAGATTGAACTCAACTACAAAAAAAATAGGAACAAGTGAAGATTTAAAACTCATAAGATGTAGGTGGTCAGTGTATGGAAAATTATTAAGGGAGGTTATCAAGGGCAAGAAGGGTCTTTGCTAAACAGACCTACCAAAGATTCTTGCTGAAGGCAGGCTAGAGAGATTAGATATCAAGTGTGTGGGGGGATTATCATTAAACTGACTTAGCAGAATTCTTCCTTAAACTAGGATAGGTTGGATGAAGACAGTTCCAACAACAGTGCCTACTCAAAAAGAGGGCTTAGGTAAACCTAACTAAAGTTTTGTCAGGGAGAGGAAAGGTCTTTGTTAGTTACCTACTGTTAGGTTTGGGGGGTTTTTTAAACAGGAAATATGAGTTACTTCAATATATTTTTTTAATCCATAGGCTAATCAAAAGAGCTAAATTATCGATCTTTCTGTGGAAACGAACCTGCAATTAATGCGAAATAAAATTAGGACCAGTAAATGTGTACTATCTCATCCCGGGTTCTAGTGAAAACTTCCAACCTCAATCTTGCGTATTAGCGGTTCAGCATTCATTTCCCACTTCTAAGAACACATTATTACTTGCCAAAATATGTGTAAAAGATTTTTATTTAATGACTTAGAACATTATGCTTACTCTCAGTGTCCTTAAATCTTGATTTTGTTTTTTACAGAGTCTCACTCTGTGGCCCTTGGTAGAGTACCATGGCACCATAGCTATAGGTAGCAACCACAAACTCCTGAGCTCAAGAGATCCTTTTGCCCCAGACTCCCAAGTAGCTGGAACTATAGGTGCCTATTATAATGCCCAGCTAGTTTTGGACACAAGGTCTCACTCTTGCTCATGCTGTTCTTGAACTTCAGAGCTCAAGAGATCCACTTGCCTTAGTCTACCAGACTACTAGGATTGCAGATGAAAGTCACCATACCCAGCCATCCAGTTAAAGTCTCTTTTCTTTAGTGCTCTGTCTAGATTCTCTGACACAAATATATATATGAGAGAAGCACAAATCTGTCTGAAACTCACTGATGATCCATTTTTATCTTTAGCTAATATCACATAAACAGTGACACTGAGATGGACAACTGGCAGGCCCTGCTCAATAAGGAATTATAAAACCCAAACCAAGGTCTCTGATAAAACAGGAGGCATTATAGAAGCTAGCCCAAAATAGCTAGGATCAAGATGATGACAAAAAGTGACATCAAGTTACTGTCACTGTTCATTATTCCCTTGATACTCATAACATATAATCATAGTAAAAGAAACTCTCAAGAGTGACACAATAGTTTAAAAATCCCATACCAACCCCTAGAAGTTATCCTCTATGCTTTAAAAAGGCGAAGGATCCTTGCTTCTGGGAACTTCCCTTCCCTTTATCAGGCATCTTATGAATAATCCTCCCTTTGCTTAACATATAATTACGTATAAAGTGTTAAAGAAGACCCCAGAAACTTACAAGGTCCTACTTTCTCTTGCCCTGATAGCTACTGACCTGTCTGTGGGCAGCCTCCCTTCCCCACTCCTGGCCTTTTTTTCTTTTCTTACTTTTATAAACTGGCTTTGTTTTACCCTATTGCTTCAGTCTTGAATTATTTCCTACATAAAGCCAAGAACATTTTCGCCTTCAGACCAAACCCCAGTTTTCAGGTCCACTTTTCTGTACCCCTATTTTAAGAAGAGGTTTCATTTTTAAATACAGTAAAGGATGATGCTGGCAGCCGATATTTACCCATCTCACTATTTTATGTTCTTGAATTAGTCCCATCTACAAACCTGTGAATAGTCTTCTAAGCATAATGTATTTGTCTTTTTTCCATTAGTGTCCTCCCAGTAAAGCCTATTTTTGCATAATTAGAAAAAAAAAATCATGCCTTACTTGACCAAAAGTACATATTTTGTATACAAATAAGAAAAAGACACACATAAAGGGGTGGAGCAAGATAGCAGACCAGAAGGATCATTCAACTGAGCTCTCCTAAAATGACTGAGGAAGAAGAGAGTATCTATCTATACCTGGTGTGGGGATCTTCCTCAGAGCCATACCACAGGGAGCACAGCAAGGAGGTGGTGAGCTAGATACAATGTATGATCCAGAGCAGTGGAAATCAGACAAATTAGGCAAGTGATTGCAACCCACCAGGATTGGCTGGCCTCCCACAGATGTATGGAAAGGGTGGAAGCCTTTCTGGAGTTCTCAGTTGTTGGGGGAAGCTGTGCATTGAGTAGAAAGCTTAGAAGAGTGGGCAGACACAGAGAGTATGCAGCAACCAAATTTGAATGTTGATTAGAGTGGATTTGCCATAGGTTTGGTGGCTGGTGAGGCAGCCATACTATGAAGGTCTCCACGGCTAGGGGGCTATCACTGTGCGAAAGTCATAAAGAAGTTTTAGCAGGGGGCTAAAGCACAGCCATCTTAATTCCACCTGCCAGGATCAGAACTCTAGTCTTGGGATAGGGTGAGTGACTCCTGAACCTCAAGGGAACTGGAGTCAGAGACCACAAGGCGACCTGCCCCTGAATGATTCTGGAGATCTTTAAGATTCCAACTACACAGGGTCTGAGGGCTGAGGAAGCAATCAGGTGATTACCAAAGGCAACTAAGTTAGGAATAAGAACCATAGAGGTTGCATGCTGTGTTCTCTGTCTGCTAAAAACCCATAGCACCATCTGGTGTTCTGGTAACATATTACAACATGTTGTAATCAAGAGGAAGGACTTTGTTTTTTTGGCCATGAGGAACAGTTTGACTTTACTCAGGCTGAGGATAGGAACCTCAGAGCTAGAAAATAAAGCTAGAGGATAACTAACCCAGGTAGTTAAAGAGGCATGAAAGGAGAGAGAAAGAGAGAAAGAGAGAACAGGCACTTAGAGAACTATGAGACACCATGATGTATTCAAACATATGAGTAACAGGGATTCCTTTAAAGGGGAAGAATATTACCCCAAAGAAATGGAAGCCCTTACTAGAGACTATCACAAATGAAAACTTCCCAAGTTTTACTAAAGATCCCAACACACTCTTTTCAGACGGATATAGAACTGTAGGTCATCTCAACTCAAACAGAACTTCTCCAAAACACATTGTAACGAACCAGTCCAAAGTGAGGATAAAAAATAATTCTATAAGCATCATCCAGGAGTAAGCACCCACTGACCTACAAAGGCAAAGTCAGTAGGGTGACAGAATACTTTTCAATGAAAAGTTTCCAAGCCAGAAGTGCATGGTCATCTACCCTCAAAATTCTTAAAACAATTTTCAGCCCAGAATTTTGTATCCTGCTAAACTAAGCTTCAAAATTAATGGAAACATCAAATCTCCTGTGGAAATAGAAGTACTGAGGAAATACACCACAACAAGACAAGCAAGACAGGAAATACTTAGACCTGTTTTCAACATTGTCCACCACAATGGACCACAAACAAAGTAAACAATGAGAAGATAAAGGAAAAAAAAAAAAATTAGCTTCCACTCTGGAGCAAAGGATAAAACTATACAATGGACTTTCACAAAATATAATGAATAGAACTCCACCACACTTATCAATTCTCTCAATAAATGTCAATGGACTGAATTCACCACTGAAGAGACACAGGTGGGCTGATTGGATAAAAGTGCACAAGCCATCCATATGCAGTCTCTAGTACACACACCAAGCCTTGAAGGACAAATAAAGACTCAAGGTTTAGAAATGCAAAACAGTATTTCAAGCAAATGGAAATCAGAAGAAAAAAAGAGTTGCAATCTTTTTTTTCGTGCTTGCTTGCTTTTTTTCTTTCTTTCTTTTTCTTTCTCTCTTTTCTTTTCTTTCTTTCTTTTTTTGTTTTTAACTTTGTCACCCTTTGTCAAGTTCCCCAGTATCATATCTCACAGCAACCTCAAACTCTTGGGCTCAAGCCATTCTCTTGCTACAGCCACCCAGGTAGATGGGACTACAGGTGCCCACAAAAATGACTGGCTATTTTTAGAGACAAGGTCTCATTCTGGATCAGGGTAGTCTTGAACCTTTGAGCTCAGGCAATCCACCCACCTTGGCCTCCCAAATGCTAGGATTACAGGCATGAGCCACCACTCCAAGCCAGCAAGCTTATTTTTGGATACAAGGGGTAACTATTAAAGTTAAGAAAGAAAAATATGTACACTTTATATTTGTCAAAGGAATAATACAACAAGAAGACATTTCAATTTTAAATAATTATGCACCAGGCAGCACTCATAGCTCAATGGGTAGGGTACTGGCCACATACACCAGTGCTGGTGGGTTCGAGCCCAGCCCTGGCCTGTTTAAAAAAAAAAAAAAAGTCAGGTGTTGTGGTGGGTGCCTGTAGTCCCATCTACTTGGAAGGTTGAAGCAAGAGAATTGCTTAAGCCCAAGAGTTGGAGGTTGTTGTGAGCTGGGACACCACAGCTTTTTTTTTGAGGGCAAAAAAAGTGAGACACTGTCTCAATAAAAATAAATAAATAAATAAATATTTATTTATTTATTTATTTATTCACCCAACTTAAATGCTCCCAAATTTGTGAAACAGACCTTGATGGGTCTGAGCAATATGATAATATGATATCCCATAACACCATAATTGTCTGGGACTTTGACACGCCTCTCACAAAACTGGAAAGATCCTCTAAACATAAATTTAATAAAGATAGAAAGGACTTAAAATGTGACCCTGGGGCAACTGGGATTAATAGACATATAAAGAACACACCATCCCAAAGCTAAAGAATATACATTTTTCTCATCAGCCCATGGTACGTACCCCAAATAGACCACATCCTAGGATACAAATCAACCTCAGCAAAATTTAAAGAATAGAAATTATACCTTGTATATTCTTAGACCATAAGGCAATAAAGGTGGAATTCAACTCCAACAAAAATATTCATCCCTACACAAAAACTTGGAAATTAAACAATCCTATGCTGAATGATAGTTGTGTTGAGGAAGAGATAAAAGAAGAAATTTTTAAATTCCTCAAACGTAACAACAATGAAGACACAAGTTACAAAAAATTGTGGGATATAGCAAAAGCACTCTTAAGAGGGAAATGTATTTCCTTAGATGCCTATGTTCAAAAAACAGAGAGTGCATCAATAAACTCATGAACCATCTTATGGAATTGGAAATAGAAGAACAATCTAATCCTAAACCCAGCAGAAGAAAAGAAATATCCAAAATTAAATCAGAGATTAATGAAATTGAAAACACAAAAATCATTCAGAAAATTAGCAAAATAAAAAGTTAGTTTTACAAAATAATAAATAAAAACAGTAAACCTTTGCCCAGATTAACTAGAAACAGAAAAGTAAAATATCTAGTAACCTCAATCAGAGATGATAAAAGGTAAATAACAACAGATGCCACAGAGGTACAAGAGATCATCTCTGAGTATTACAAGAAATTCTATGCCAAGAAATTTACCAATGTGGAGGAAATGGATCGATAGCGGAAATCATACACTTTCCCTAGACTTAACCAAAAAGAAACAGGTCTCTTGAACAGGCTGATTTCAAAAACTGAGATTAAAGAAACAATAATAATAAAAAAAAGCACTGTTCCAGATGGTTTCACACCATAATTCTATCAAACCTTCAAAGAAGAGTTTATACTCATGCTGCAGAAATTATTCTGAACAACTAAGAAGGAAGGAATCTTCCTCAACACTTTCTACAAAGCAAATGTCACCCTGATACCAAAACAAGGAAGAGGCATGATTAAAAAGAAGAATTTAAGACCAATTTCACTAATGAATGTAGATGCAAAAATTCTCAATAAAATTCTAGACAATAGATTATGGCTACACATTAAAAAGATAATTCATCATGATCAAGTAGGTTTCATCCCAGGGATGCAAGGGTGGTTTCACATACACAAGTCCATAAATGTAATTTATCATATCAATAGAAGCAAAAGCAAAGACAATATGATCCTTTCAGTAGATGAAACAAAAAAAAATTATAAAATTCAGCATCCTTTTCTAATTAGAACACTTAAGAATATAGGCATTGGTGGCAAATTTCTTAATCTGATCAAGGCCATCCACGTCAAACCCACAGCTAATATTATACTGAATGAAGTGAAAATGAAAGCTTTTCCACTTAGAAGTGGAACCAGAAAAGGTTGTCCTCTATTGCCACTGCTATTCAGCATAGTGCTAGAAGTTCTAGCCAATACAATCAGGCAAGAGAAGGAAATAAAGGGCATCCAAATTGGGACAGAAGAGGTAAAACTCTTACTCTTTTCCAACAATATGACTTTATATTTAGAGAGCCTCAAAGATTCAACCACAAAACTCCTGTAAGGGATCAAAAAATACAGCAACTTCTCAGAATACAAAATTAATATCTGCAAATATGTAGCTTCTGTATATGACAATAACAGCCAAGATGAGAACCTAATCAAGGGCACAATCCCCTTCACAGTAGCTTTTTTTAAAAAATGGAGTACCTAGGGATATACATAACAAAAGAGGTGAAGGAATTCTACAAAGAAAATTACAAAACTCTAAGAAAATAAATAACAGAAGATATTAATAAATGGAAGAACATATCATGTTCTTGGCTGGGAAGAATCCACACTGTTAAAATGTCTACTCTTCCCAAAGCAATCTACAGATTCAATGCAATTCTCATTAAAATAACATCATCATACTTTCAAGACTTGGAAAAATAATTCTTCATTTGGTACAGAAGCAGAAGAAACCCCATATAACTAAGGCAATACTTAGTAATAAATAAAAAGCCAGTGTATCACCCTACCAGACTTTTTGATACTACCAGGCTGTAGTGATCAAAACGGCATGGTATTGGCACAAAGATAGACATATTGACATTTGGAACTGAATAGAGTAACATGAGATGAAAACAGCATCTTACAGCCACCTGATCTTTTATAAATCAAACAAGAACATACAATGAGTGAAAGAAGCCCTATTCAATACATGGTGTTGAGAGAACTGGATAACCACATGTAAAAGACTAAAAGTGGACCCACACTTCTCACCACTCACAAAAATTGATTCTAGATGAATAAAATATTTAAATTTAAGGCATGAAACAATAAAAATTCTCAAACAAAGTGTGGGGAAAACACTTGAAGATATTGGCATGGGGAAAGATTTTATGAAGAACACTTCTGTGGCAATTGTGGTGACAAAAAAATAAAGAAAGAAAGAAATAGGACTTAATTATACTAAAAAGCTTCTGAGCTTCTGTACAGCTAAGGAAATAGCAACTAAAGCAAACAGACAATCTTCAGAATGGGAAAATTTATTTGCATATTATGAATCAGACGAAAGCTTGATAACTAGGATCTACAGAGAACTCAAACTGATCAACAAAAAAAGACCCAGTGATACCATATATCACTGAACAAGAGACATGAATAGAACCTTTTCTAAAGAAGACAGACAAATGGCTAACAAACATATGAAAAAATGTTCATTATCCCTAATTATCAGAGAAATGCAATTCAAAACAAACCTGAGATGCCATGTAATCCCAGTGAAAATTGCCCACATCACAAATTCTCAAAATTGCAGATGCTGGCATGTGTGTGGAGAGAAGGGAACACTTTTACACTGCTGGTGGGACTACAAACTAATTCAACCTTTGTGGAAGGAAGTACGGAGAACTCTCAAATAATTCAAATTAGACATCCCATTTGATCCTACCATATCATTACTAGGCATCTACCCAAAAGAAAAAAAAAAAAAAATCCTTTCATCATAAGGACATTTGCACTATTTATTGAAGCTCAATTTATAATCACCAAAACATGAAAACAGCCAAAATGCCCACAAACCCAGGAATGGATTAACAAACTGTGGTATACATATACCATGGAATACTACTCAGCCATTAAAATAGATGGAGACTTTACATTTTTGTGTGAACCAGAATAGAGGTAGAATACATTCTTCTTAGTAAAGCATCACAAGAATGGAAAAGCAAGAATCCAATGTACTCAATTCTGATATGAAGACAATAGATGAGCTAATACAAGGGTGGGATACAAGAATAGAGAAGTGGGGAGAGAGGAGGAGGGAGTGGGATGGTGGGTCACTGTGTTTGGCACACCGCTTGGGGGCAGGACACAATTATAAGAGGGACTACATCTAACACATGCAATCAGTGTAACCAAATTCTTTGTACCCTCAATGATTCCCAAAGAATAAAAATAAATAAATAAATATAAAAATCAGAAAAAGTATTTTATAATTTCTTCATAATTTTATTCCTTTAAAGTGCAACAAATATTTTGTGGTTTCCCAGCCCTTTGTAACATACCATCATGCTTAAGGAATCTTGAGTCTGATATTCTTGTCAACTTATGTAACACAACTTCTGTAAACATTTTCTAAATCAATGGTCAAAAATGTCAGAGGCTGCAGTTTGATGGCCTTTCTCTCCTATTGTAAATGCCACCATTAACATTCCTTGTACGACACTGTATTGGTCATTTCATCTTCTACCAATAATCTCTAAATAATAGGGAAACTTTTTTCTTTTTCAAAAGCCTCAAGAGTCTTTGTTCATAAACAAAACCACTAGATGAAGAAAAATTTTTTACTCTTAAAGAGTTTGAGTGTATCTGTCTGTTACCCATATGTTTCTTCCCTGATATTGCCTGATATTCACCTACATATATCCTTCCCTTCAAAATAAAACATTATGAAAAAGTTACCTTCTGCTTCATTTTTATCATTATAGTGACTATATCCTGGACCGGCCATCATAAGGAAAACAACCACAAAAATAAACTCTAAATAAACATTTTTTTAAGGATACAATTTGAAAAGTAAAATGATTACTGGAGCCCAAAACTATGTGAACATAGCATTAAGCAAATTATTAAATTCAGCTTTCTCTCTAGCATGGCATCTGCTTAGTTGCTACCAGGGTGGGATTTATTATTTATTTTTTATTTATTTTTTTTTTTTTTTTAGAGACAGAATCTCACTCTGTCAGGGCCATGGCATCACAGCTCACACCAACCTCCAACTCCTGGGATTATCTTGCCTCAGCCTCCTAAGTAGCTGGGACTACAGGTGCCCACCACAACCCCCAGTTATTTTTCGTTGCAGTTTGGCCAGGGCCGGTTTCGAGCCCATCACCCTCAGTGTATGGGTCCAGCGCCCTGCTCACTGAACCACAGGCACTGCCCCAGGACGAGATATTTTGTTATGCTGACACTGATAATCACAAACCTTCTCACTGTCCATGGTGCTGAAACGTCTTATGTGCTGGTCCTTTGTCCCAACTCCATTTTCTTTCATCTTGTTAATTTCTTCCATCCTGTTAATTGTCTCAGCACTTGTGGGTATCATATGAAGTTCCCAAAATTCGCATTTGTTTCTTCTTTATACTCTCTAATAAGATTCAGAATTCCTGCGGTCCAATTTCCTTTCTCAGAAATTGCTACTGTTAATTCTTTGCCATTTTAAACTCAGTACCATGTCAAACATTAGAATTTTCTAAGAAGCCTAGAAAGAAAGAGAGAAAGAAATGTGGGAATAAAGAAAGGGAGTAGAAAGAAGTGAAAATTATTCACAGCCTACTAATTTTAGATGCCCCAAACCTATACCCTTGGATCTCAGGGTTTGGGTTCTAAGGTACAAACGAAAGACTGTGTTTCAAAACTTCTCTTTCTTGTGCTCCCTCATATTTATGTTCTCCACTTTGCTCTTCATTTTCACTTTTAAACCGACCAGAGCCCAACATTAGGTTTCTTTTCTCCTGTGTGCTGTTCTCAATTTGTTCCTGTTTTCTACCTGAATGCAGCCAATACTGTAAGTCATCCTACACTCATTCATCAAAAATACATCAAATAACCTGCTATTAGCTAAGACTATGCTAGACCCTATGGACCAAGTGATAAACAACATAGACAAGATTCTTGCTCTAATATAGCTTACAATTCAGAGGGTAGAGACAGATTGTATACAATTTTAAAATGATGTATAATGAAAATGTCAGATTATTAATAGCTATGCTCAGGTGTAACCAATGATAAAACAAGGATAAATCAATTTAAAGTAATGTGAGTGCAGCATTCTATTTAGGAGTCAAGGGAAGATATATTTTTTTTCTTTTCTTCACTTTTTTTTTTTTTTTTTTTTTTAAAGGGGTACTGAGTCTTGCTCTTTCCCAGACTAGAGTACAGTTTCATAGTGGCATCATCATAGTTTAGTCTGCCTCCGATTCCTGGGCATAAGCAATCTCCTGCCTCAGCCCCAGAGTAGGTAGGCCTATAGGCATATACTACCACACCCAGCTAATTCTTTTTTAACAATGGGGTGTTATTATCAACCAGGCTGATCTCCAACACCTGAGCTCAAGCAATCTTCCTGCATTGATCTTCCAAAGTGCTAAGGTAGTAGGGGTCAGCCACTGTACCCAGCTAGATTTTGTATTATAGTAACACTAATCTGAGATTTTCATTCCAAGAAGGAGCTAACCAAATGAGGTTATTGGATAAGATTCCAAGCAGTAAACAGTCTGCATAAAGTCCTTCAAACGGAATAACTCAAAGTGCAAGTGTAATAATTAAAGGAAAAAAATTATTAATTAGTAGAGTTTATTGTAAGTTTTATAGCAGTCTAAGTGTATAATGCTTTGTAAATCAGGAAAAAGTGTTTAGATAGATATTACTCTAAGAATGAGAAGGCATATGGTCCTTTCAAAGCATCAATCTGGCTATCGCTTAGAGGAATGGTCCTGAAGCATTTTGGTCTCAGTAACAGTTCTGATTTTTAAAATATTTGGGACATCTCAGAGAACCTGTTTGTATACTTTATATCTATTGATATTTATAGTATTAGAAGGTAAACTGAAAAATATGCTAATGTTATTTATCGATTCACTTGAAAATAATTCCATTGCATGTTGAAAACATAAAATTTTTAGAGAGAGTAATGATGATTTTCAAATCAAAAATCAAACATTGCAGTGTTTTTACAGTATTAAAAATCTCTCTTAATGGAACAGAATTGTATTTCTAAATTGGCTCCTGCATTATATGTTTATTAATATGCTGAGTTAAAATATAAAAATATATATTTTTAGTGTGTGTATATCTATTTAGATATAGATATCTAGATATAGATAGATATAGATAGATACATATATAGACATAGATATATAGATAGATATAGATAGATATAGAAATAGATAGATATATACACACATACACACACACTAAAAATATATATCTTATGTATACATACTCATATATATATTCACACATACATATGTATATGGAATGCCATGTTTTTATATTTTAACTCAGAAGCATATTGATAAACATATAATATAGGAGCCAATTTAAGAATACAACTCTGTTCTATTAAGACATTTTTAATACTGTAAAGCAATGCCAACAATTCTCTCTTTTTCTTTAATAAAATCATAGCTGTGTACATTAATGATATCATGGGCTACCATATACTGGTTTTATATACCATTTGACATATTTTCATCACACTGGTTAACATAGCCTTTCTGGCATTTTCTTAGTTATTGTGTTAAGACATTTATATTCTACATTTAGTAAGTTTCACATGTACCCTTGTAAGATGCACATTTTTGATTTGAAAATCATCATTACTCTCTATAAAAATTCTATGATGTTTTCAACATGCAATGGAATTACTTTCAAGTGAATTAATAAATAACATTAGCATGCTTTTCAGTTTACCTTCTGTTTACCAGATATCCTATCTATCTATCTATCTATATCTATATAGATAGATATATAGATATTAGAATTGGTAATGGAAGGAATACCGTATATACTCGAGTATAAGCCAACCCAAGTATAAGTCGACCCCCTTAATTTTACCCTAAAAACTGGGAAAACTTAGTGACTCAAGTATAAGCTGAGGTAGAAAATGCAGCAGCCACTGGTAAATTTCAAAAATAAAAATATATACCCAAAACAATTACAATAATTGAGGAATCAGTAGGTTAAATGCTTTTCAATATTTATTGCTAAAGAAAAACTGTAAACTA
>CAUYPK010038492.1:0-17521 GCA_963574355.1 Loris lydekkerianus
CCTGCTCACCTGCGCCCAAAATTTTGTGGTTTCTGTTTGCTGTAACACTTCAACACTTTACTGAGAGTGACCGAGTGAGTCTTTGTCTAAAAAAAAAAAAAAAAAAAAAGAGAGAGAGAGGGAAAGAGAGGGAGAGAGAGAGAGAGAGAGAGAGAGAGAGAGAGAGAGAGAGAGAGAGAGAGAGAAAGCATAAACAAAGCCAGAGAAAGAGTAAAATAATAAAGATAAAACTGGACATCAGTGGAATCAGAAACTCAAAAGCAACTAACAAAATTAATGGCACAAATAATGCTTCTTTAAACAGATCAAGAAAGTTTATTCTGACTGACCAAGGAAAAAAACAGAAGTTACAGTTAGGAATATCAGAATGAAAAGGAGATGTCACCATTGAATCCTAAAGACATTAAAAAGAATAATATAACTAGAAGCAACTCTAGACCTAAGGGGGGGAAAAAATCAGTAAAATCGACTAATCTTTGGAAGAATAAAGGCTAACAAATCATTCAAGGGAAAATAAGACAATCTCAATAAACCTAAAATTAAGCAATATGTAAAGATTTTTTTTTGCTTGTTTAAAACATTCTAAGATAGAAAACCAGAGGACACAATTATTTCACTTGCATTTTCTTCCAAACAATAAAGGAAGAAAGAATAGCGTTCTGTATCACTTTTTCAGAAAACGAGAAGAAAAATTCTTCACAACTCATTTTGTGAAGACAGCCTTAATCTATGCCAAAACTGAAAACAAACAAACAAACAAACAAACAAACAAACAAAACCTTATTGAATACTATCTGTCATGAATATAGATGGAAAAGAATCTTTAACAGCATATTGTGAAATCATAATGAGCATCATATAAAAGCATGATGCATTGTAGTTGGTTGTGATTAATCCCAGGAATTCAAGGCTAGTTCAACATTTCAAAAAATTTATTTGCCATATTAGTAGACTAAAGAAGAAAAAAAAAATGCTTGTCTAATTAGATGTATAAAATAATGTTTGATAACATTCAATATTTTATGACAAAAATCAGAAATCCACAAAAAGGGAACTTTCTTAACTTTATAAAATTTATCTACAATATATCCACAGATTGCATTACACTTAGTTGCAAGTATGGAATACTTTTTCTTGTAGATAGGAAACTAAACAAGAAATTCCATTCACATCACTCCATCTTGCTGGAAATTTTACCTAATATAATAAAAGGCAATAAAAATAAGTCACAGATAGATCAGAAAGAAAGCAATAATACCACATCTCATAGATTTTAAGTAGTAGAATTATGGAGGGGGACTCCTAGAATTAGCACGTGAGTTAGGCTGAGTTATAGAATTCAATGCAAATACACAGAAATCTGTTATTTTCTAATACACCACCCAAGAACAACCCGGATACATGTTACACAAGTAGCAAAAATTGAAAAACTTAGATATAAACCCAGAAAAATATATACAAAAATCAGTAGGCTGACAACTACAGAACACTTGTAAAAGAAATTAAAGATTGTTGGAGGAAATGGAGGGGAAAACTACATTCATTATTGGAAGACTCAGTTTTGCTAATAGGCCAGGTCTCTCCACACTGGTCTTCTCTGTAATCTAATCAATATGCATTTAGCCATTTGTGTGTATAGATTGATCAACTGGTTTTATAATTTATGTAGAAAAGCAAAGGAAGTAGGACACCAAACATGATTTGAAAAAGAAGAGTAAAGATGGGGAATTGATTTTACAAAAATACACAGGTGTAATACGTATCGCAAAGTAGTAAATAAGAAGAAGAAAAATAGAGCTGTAGAGGAGTAACATTTCTGAATCCCACTTGAATAAAGTAGATAAAAATATCCTATGAGGCATATGGTAAAATAAATACATGTTATCAAAATTAGGGGATTAGAATATAACATTACGATTTGAAATAAGGGTTTAGAATGTTACATTAGGAATATTATCTCAATGCAAAAGAAAACATTAAAGGTGGTCTAGAGAAACAATAAAAAAAAAACAAAAAAAAAGGAGACACAAAGAAAACAACAAATTAAAGTGGCAGATGTGAGTTCATTACTACTAACATTAAATGGCTTACAAATCACTTAAAGGGTAAAGATTCTCAGACTAAATAATTAAACAAAGTCTGGCTATATGCTGTCTGCAGGAAATAATTTATTTTTTTGTTAGTTATAACAATTATTTGGAAGTGATGCCTACGTAATGGCATATCATTCCTTTACTAGAGGGCATACAGTATTTGAAACTCCAGTTCAGTTTCAGTTTTACACATATTTAAAATTGTATTTTTTTTTTGAAATAAAATTTTGAGCAATACAATTCACACACTACAAAACTCATACCTACGAAGTATATAATTTAGCATTTTTGGATATCCATGTGGTTGAGCAAACTTTATCATGACCTAAGTTCAGATCATGTTCATCACTACACATTAACAGGTACTCAACCATTCTTCTCTATACACACGACTCTGGGAAACACCTGCTTTCTGTCTGTTTTGGACAATTCCTGTAAAAGAAAGTATCCAACAGGAGGCCTCCTAAGTGTGGTTTCATTTCTGAGCCTGACCATTTCAAGGTTCATTTATGCTGAAGTATTGTTAATAGTTCATTAATATTTATGACCAAATACTACATTTGTGGATATACCACATTCTTTTATCCATTTACCAGTTGATAGACATTCATTTTTTTTCTTTATTAGTTATTATGAATAACACTGTTATGGATATTTTTGCAAAGATTTTGTGCAGGTACATATTTTCATTTTTCTTCCATTCATAGATGGAATTGCTGGGTCAGCTAATGACAGTATGTTCTAGAATTGCAAAAATTGCATAATTCTTTCCTATGATGACGACGCCACTTTATATTCTCACTAGCAGTGCAGGCAAGTTATCATTTCTTCACATACTGGCTGTATTAGTTCTTCAGGGCTGGAAGGCTTAAACAAAAGAGATACATTTTCTAACAGTTCTGCTGCCTGGAAGTCCAGGACCAAGATGTTTTCAAGGTTCCTTCCGTCACAGGGCTGCTCCGTTCTCCTCACTCCCACAACTTCTGGTGGTTTGGTTGAATCCTTGTTCTTTTGCTGCTTGAAGATCACTCCCATCTCTGCCTTCATCATGACTTGGCAGTGTCCTTGGCAGTCTCCTTTGGGTCATGCCTACCTCTCTGTTGACATTTCCCCCTTTTATGAGGAAAGCACTCCTACTGGCATAGAGTCTGCCATTAAGGCATCTTAACTTCTCTGTATCTGCAAAAACACAGTTTCCAAACACAGTTACATGGTAAGGTCCTGAGGTTTAGCCTTTTAATCTATCCTTTCCTGGGGACGGGGAATTTGACCAGTAACACTCACCAAAATTTGTTTTGTCTTTTTTGATAATAAACATTCTGAGGGTATGGAGGTGTGTTTCTTATGGCTTTGCGCTTCCCCAACAACTAACTAGAATAAGCATTTTTTTATGTGTGTCATGGCCATTTGTATAACTTCTTTGGAAATGCGTCTATTCAGATCCACTTTCAACTTTTTAATTGGGCTGTCTTTGTATGGTGGAGTTGTACGAGTTCTGCAGATAGTCCGGATGAAGCACCTTACGAGAACGTGCGGTTTGAGTTACTGCCTCCTCACAACCTGTATTGTTGCTTCGCTTCGTTGACAATGTTCTTTGAAGCACTGTTTTAAAATCTGATGTTTACCTTATTTATTTATTCTTCTTGTTGCTTATGTTTTTGGTGTTATACCTATAAACCAAGGTCTTAGTCTTAATGTTTTCTTCTAAGAGTGTTAAAGCTTCAGTACTTAATATTTAAATAATTGATCTACTTTAGTTCATTTTTGTATATAAACTAAGAATGCCATTCTTTTCTTTGTGTAAGGATATCTGGGTGTCCCAGCACCTTTTGTTGAAAGAATCTTCTTTCCTGCTGGGAAAACTGGAATGAAATTAAAGCAAGTTTCTGAGTGTAAACAATAAATAAAATGATATGTGAGTTATATAATTGGTGTGAAAGGAGAATCTCTTGAAGGCTGTATTGAAACTTTACTAAAAAAAGATTCTGGCTCTGTCGTCAGTCAGTCCCACTACTGGAGCAATCACCACTTGTGTGTATAAAGCAAGGGCCTCTGATCCCAGTCGCCTCAACTCTTCTACATATTGACATCATTCTTGATCGGTGAGTGCTCTGCTGGTTTTACCTCAAGTGCCCTCTGGACATTGGGATGCACTTAAAGGTCTTGGGACATTAATTTGTTTCATGTGTACTGGGCACATGTACCCTATATATGACTATAATCGTGATTAAAAATAATGATTAGCATGCTTATACATGCTTATAAATGTGTGCATTTTAAATGTAGAGGAAAGGAAAATAAAAATGTATCAAAGCACATTTTCCCTGTAGATGCATCTTCTCCTTATTATATTACTCTTAATTTGTTGAATTAGAGATTAAGATACAGAATACAGAAACAGAAACTTGAATATATAAAAATGTAATCACGTACTCTAATGTTCTATACTAGACCATATTGCTAACTGGGAGAGATAGTAGAATTTCATGCAAGGGCTGAAGAATGATCATAGTACTTTCCAAATAGACAATCTTAACCAGAAGATAAATATTTTGTAGCTGAGAAAACATGTATTAGTATTAAGATATTCTTCTTAGTAAAGTTATCACAAGAATGGAGAAGCAAGAATCCAATGTACTCAATTCTAATGTGAAGCGTGTAGATGAGCTAATATATACCCTCATAAAAGAAAAACTCAAATCAATTCAAGGTAGAGGGGTAGGGGAATGAGGGAATGTAAAAGGGGGTTGAGGTGCTCCCATTTAAAGGGCACGATGTTAGGGTGTATGGCACACCTCTTGGGGCCGGACACAATCATAAATTGTTATTACCTAACAAATGCAAACAGTGTAAACTTATTCTTTGTACCCTCAATTAACCTGAAACAATAAAAGAAATAATAAATAAATAAATAAATGCAGTAATGTATGGGGAAGTGTAGGCTAATGGGAAAGAAAGAAAATCAAAGGAGAACAGTGCAGAGAATTTATCAGCAAAGTGAGTCACTATTGTGAAAGTCTGAATTTTTACCATGCCTGTATGCTTACAAGTTAACCTGAAGACATTTAATTCGTTATTCTTAATGTTTTCATTTTTTATTTTATGATACACAATCTCAATTGATGAAGTATATACCTGGTACTTTTCCAGGCTAGCTCCCCACATCAGGCCATCTACCGTCGCCCGTGACTTGCGCACTTGCTGACCACTGTGGTGAAGCCTCTGTAGCAGCCTTGTCGGTGACGCCCACCCCCAGAGCACTTCCTCTGCTGTCTCTATTTGGAATGTCTGCTTATCATTTCTTCACTGAACGTTCACCAGGTTAAATCAGGTTTGGCTTGTGGGGCCTCATCCAAGCTAATATCTAGGTTAGGTGTATAAATCGGCACACCTGCTTTATAATACTGCTTGGCAATATCTATTAGAATTAAAAATACATATAGATTTTGACATACCAATGCTACCTTTGGAACACTCCTGAGAAAAATGAATGCTATGGCACTAAAACCAAGTAAAAGAATGTTCATAGATACTTTGTCCACAGTAATTCCAAATTGAAAACATTAAACTTTCTTTCAAAAGGAGAATAGATTTATAAACAACGTGACAACACAATGACCCCTGAAGGAGTTTAGCAGATGCTGGCAGAGGCGGGATACTGGTGAGTCTGAAACAAGGGACTTCATTTCTGCAGCACATGAGGCAGTGCGATCTTCAAATCATACCATGTCCCTTGCCCTCTAAGTCCCATGGGGTGATGAGAGAGGCTACGTGGGTTCTGGGCACAGAGTGAGCTTATATGACAGCTGAGGAATCCCAAGACTAAAAATCTTCCAGTATTATATACAAGAGGATACAAAAAATAAATCTGCTCAATCTTTTCCCCAGAGAATGATGTTATTATCCTGGGCATCAGACAATTCTGCCCTCTGCTCTAGAGGAAGAAAGTATGTATTTTTTCAAGATTGTTCACACACAAAAAGAAATATTATTGAAAAGAAGATTGGGAATAAACCTGTCACAAGACTTGCTGAAATGCAAGAAACACATAGAGAGTGGTTTTCCCCCAAACACTTAAACATTAATGATGTGAACCCAGAGATTTCTGAAAATGCATTGTAAGCAGTGATTTGAATGGACATACTACATAAGTTTAATATACTTATGTACATACTACTTAAATTTACATAAGTAGTAAATGAGACGTAAAATAGCAATTAGGAATAAAAAATGTTAGAAACATTTGCAGGTTTTCCTCAACTGTTTAATTTCCCACTGACATCAATTGCAGACAGTGTAGATAATAAGTGCAAGCTTCAGACATCCACATTTCTAACCTGTCCTGGTGGGTGGAATTACCACAGGGCAAAAGCTCGCAGATGGAACAGAAGAGAAAGTTGAGGGCAGTGCCTGAGGCTTAAAGGAGTAGGGCACCAGCCCCATATGTCAGAGGTGGTGTGTTCAAACCCAGCCCTGGCAAAAAAACTGCAAAAACCCCCCCAAAACCAAAAAAAAAAAACTCATCTTCACTGTAACCGTCATCTCTAAAGCTAAGATAGTCGTTACTCTGGGCTTAGAACTGTTCTAAATGCTTTCAGTAAATGATGACATTTAATCACCCCCCAAGCCCAGAATAATAATTATTATTGTTCCCATTTTATAGATGGGAAGCCGGAGGCCCAGCTGTCTTAATTAATTTGCACAAGGTCACAGACAGTAAAGGGCAGTGCAGAATTTCACCCTTTCTGGGTCTTTGTTTGTTTTGTTTTGTTATTATTGTATTAAACAAGACTTGTAGATATTTGAAGTGGTTTATAAAGTGTTTTACCCCCACGTAAGTTTTCTCTGACAGATACATAGTGTTGATCCGACGCTGAGCTTATTGGATATTATGGAAAAAATTGGCTAAAAGGAAGGCTTTACACTTGGAACAGGATACAAAACCAGCTATATTGGGTATACAAAGTACCTGTGTTTCAGATTTTTTTCCAAGTAGATTTAATTTCATTTCCATATTTCTATGCTTTCCTTCACATATCTGACTTTAAATTCTCCAGAAGTTTTAGTAAGACTCTATTCCTACTATTAAAATTAGCTTCACTACACAGAATCTACACACACTGCCAATGGCCCCCAGATTGTGTGGTATTATTTTAAAATGCATCATTCATAAAACTTTGTTTTAATGCCACGTGCAGTTTATATGTTACATCAAATTGTTACTTCAATCATCAGTTTTTCACTTTCCGAAATTGACTATTATTCAAAAATTATAGCACATTTCATTCAAGGCCGATATTTTGTGGACGTTTGAAAACGGTAACAAAAAATTTGAAGAGAATAAATTTAGCATTCATATATAGAATAAGTATAATTAGTAGCGATAAAGCAAAATGCAATATATATTTGTAAATTTTCAAAATAGTTTTGGAATTACCTTACTAAGTATTTTTCTAAACAACCTGAAATATAATTATATACGACAAGGAGCTACAGTTATCTAAATAGTTATAAGAGCATTAAAAGTTGGTGAATTGATTTTAAGCCGTTAAATTTGAAACTGATCCTTCAATTGGGTATGATTGATAGGGGTGATGTTAATGCATTACTATTGTCAATGTAACTTCTGTCCAAGTTACTGCAATCAAAAGACAGCCACTGTCTAAAAGAATGTTAGAAACTACAAAGAACATTCGTGTAAGTTCTATGGAAGAACTTTATATAGGTTTTATGTTTGAAGCATAATGCAATTGAAGTTTTTTGACTAATGTAAAGTCAATAAATCCAGGTTGTTTGATAGTAGAAATTGATTTTAAATAAAGGCATTGACCAGCCACCCCTGATTTGCAGTACCCCATGTTCCTGTTGAAATATCCATGAAATCATATAAGAGATACTTTCAAATGCCAAAGCTACTAGAAACTAGCAATGATATTTAATATAAAATCCTTCAGTTTCTAGGAATAATTTAGTGATTTCTGCCTGGAAAGCATGGGTATTATCCTATAACTGAATAAAAGGTCCTAAAGATAGAATTTGGAAGAAACTCTCTGTCCGTCCTATGGACAACCTTAACTGGGAAGACTTGTTTTGTTTTGTTTTGTTTTGTTTTGTTTTGTTTTGTCACTGACAATATGTGCATCACAACTAAGCTAATTTTTTATTTGGAATAATCATTTTCTCATCCATTTTTCCCAATCTCTCTTCTCTGTTAGTGTCTCTCTTTTAAAGTCATTTGATCCCTACAACGTCCACTTAAAACCTGACTAGAGGTGACAATGAAAAGGCCTCAGAGCATTGCATCTTGCTACAGAAGCAGGAACAAGAGGGGGCAGATCTAAGGAGAGCAGGTTTCCTGCCTGGCTTCTGAGGAGGGAGGCTGTTTGCCAGAGGCTGACAATAAAGTGTTTTTTCACTAACAGTTAGATGACCGGGCACAGAGATAAGGAAATATTTCCTCCTCAGTGCAGAATAAAGTTACACATGCATATTTGAAAATGAAGATTGGAATTAGAAACCTGAAGAGAAGCTATGCAAATTTATTGCCCTTGGAGTTTCCAAGGGAGGACAGAGATTTCAGCAAGGAGAGGCCAAAGAGGCTCACCTCTCAATGATTTTATATTAAAAAAATTATATATGTATCCTGCCTAGGGGAAAAAAATGAGTATAAACATATTCTGTGTTCAGTTATCTGGGGTATTTTATTTAATGTTAAAATACCAAAATCAAACAAAATTAAGTTTTTTATTTTTTGTTTTTATTAAATCATAACTGTGTACATTGATGCATTTACAGGGTTCAGTGTATTGATTTGGTATGCAATGTGAAATGCTTACATTGAACTGAGTGACACATCCATCACAATTATAGTCTTAATAGTTTTGAAATGTACCCATTGCATTGTGCACAGTAGGTGAGGTCTCCCCCGATAGCCTCTCTCCTCCTGCTTCCCTGTCCCCTTCCCTCTCTCTCCTCTTCCTTTCTACTTTCTGGACTACAGTTATGTTTTACCATTCCTATGAATTGTAGTGCTTTTATATTGATTTCATAGTAGTATTGAGTACATTGGATACTTTCTTTTTTTTCCATTCTTGAGATTCTTTGCTAAGAAGAATATGTTCCAGCTCCATCCAGGTAAACATAAAAGACATTAAGTCACAACCTACTTTATAGCTGCATAGTATTCCATGGTGTACACATACCACAATTTGTAAATCCATTCATGCGTCGATGGGAACTTGGGCTGTTTCCTGTCTTAGAAATTATGAATTGGGATGCAATAAACATTCTGGTAGAAATGTGTTTGTTGTAAAGTGATTTTTGATTATCTGGGTATATACCTACTAGAGTAATTATAGGATTTTATGATTTTATTTTATTTTACACTCAACAATGTAATTGTTCTTTTATGTAGAAATAGGATGAAGATTTTTTTAAATATTCAAGTGTGTAAGAAGATTAATGATCATGTACTGTTGCTGAAAGTACATCAGCATTACAAAATACACCAATATTTCAGGGTATCACCCAGACAACATGGTGTAAAAACAAACTATTATATTCATGAAAGGGAAGATGTTGGGTACCGTCACCAAAATACGAAATTAAACTAGATTAAAAAAAACAAAAAAAAACAATAATTGCAGATGAGTTATTTTTTCTAAAATTGATAAGATCTAGAGTATAAATATTTAAATAATTTATAAAGGAGAGAAAAATATAAGATTAATATTTCAATTATGAAAATAATATGTTAACTTCTCAAATATAGAAGAAGTTGTAGAGGGTAAATAAAAACATGTCATGTTTCGCTTTATGTAAAAAGACATATAATATGAGTTATTTTTGAGATTTAGATTAAAGATTTTTATAATGAAATGTAATAAGATAACTATATACATAATATTTACAGGACTAAATACAAGTTGAATACTTTCTTAAGAAAGCACAGATTCTGCATAATCTACACAGGAAACACAAGTATTAACTAGGAAAAAATAAAACAATGTATATGAGGTCGAATTAAACTTATCTCTGTGGTAATGCTTGAGGAGGAGGTTAAGTCTTCTAATGTAGAGATCGTAATATCACAAAAATAGAGTTGTAGGTATGGAACAGAAAAGAGAATCCAGAGATGATCTCAGGCACTTATCCTTATTTGATCTTGACAAGCCTAACAAAAACACATTGAGGTAATAACTCTCTATTTAACAAATGGTGCTGATTGAACTGGCTGGTGACCTGTAGAAGACTGAAACTGGCCCCCCACCTTTCACCATAAACAAAAATTGATTCTCACTGGATAAAAGATTTAAATTTAAGACATGAAACTCTTAAAAAATACCAGAAGAGAGTGCAGGGAAAACGCTTGGAAATATTGGCCTGGGAAAATATTTCATGAGAAGGATCCCCCTGGCAATTGAAGTAACACCAAAAATATATTCCTGGGATCTGATCAAGCTAAAAAGCTTCTGCACAGCAAAGAGCACTGTAAGTAAAGCAAGCAGACAGCCTTCAGAATGGGAGAAGATTTTTACAGGTTGTGCTTCCAAATCAGGTCTGATAACTAGAATCCACAGAGAACTCAAGCTAATCAATAAAAAAAGAACAAATAACCCAATTTCTCTGTGGGCAAGAGACTTGAATAGAACCGTCTCTGAAGATGATAGACGTAAAGCCAGCAAACACAGGAAAAAATACTCATCATCTTTAATCATCAGAAAAATGCAAATCAAAACCACTGAGAGATATCATCTAACTCCAGTAAGATTACCCCACATCACAAAATCCCCAAATTGCAGATGTTGGTGTGGATGTGGACAGAAGGGAACTCTTCCACACTGCTGGTGGGACTGCAAACTAATACAACCTTTTTGGAAAGAAGTATGGAGAATTATCCAGGAACTAAAAGTTGACCTTCCATTTGATCCTGCAATGCTTCTACTAGGTATCTACCCAAATGAACAAAAATCACTTTGCAACAAAGACATTTGCTCCAGAATGTTTATTGCAGTCCAATTCATAATTGCCAAGTCATGAAAGCAGCCCAAATGCCCATCGACCCATGAATGGATTAGCAAATAAGTAAGTGAGTTGATGGTTATGTTCATCAGTTTGATTTGAGCATTCCACATTGTATATCAAATCATGACATTGTCCCCCATAAATATACAGTTATGATTTAATTAAGTTAAAAATAAAAGTAATTTTTAAATCAAATTATATGCTACTTATAAAGAGCACAAATAAAAGAGACAAAAAAATTAAAAATCAAAAGGTAGAAACAAAAATTAAAGTACGTCTAGCAAATATGACAAAATAATAGTGAGAAATGTGCTAAAGTACTATGAAGGGTGATGTTGATTAGCCAACACTGCTAAGGGTGATTTGGGTGCCAGAGTTAACAACTGAAAGTCACACCTCTGTGTGTGTGTATGCGTTGAACTAATGTATCTTGTTTTTAAAATTTATTTTAAAAATTAAAGTCAAAGTAATATGACATAAAACAAAAAAATTATAACATACATTTTTCTGATCTGAAGCCAATAAAATCAGAAATTTTAAAGTTTAAATATCTGAAGGCCAAACATTTTGAAAACTGAATGTTCTACAAAAGGAAAGACAAAGACAATAAAAGTAATTAGTCTTAAGTTATGCAAATAAACATCATGCTCAGAGATTGACAGAATCAAAAATATTATAATTTTTACACTACCCAAAGTGATCTACAGGTTCAAAACAATCCCCAATAAAGTACCAACATCACTTTTTGCAGATCTAGAAAAACAGTTCTATGCTTTATATGGAACCAGTCAAGATCCCCAATAACCACAGACACCTTAAGTGAAAATAAGAAAAAATGGGAGGTATCGCTTTACCAGACTTGAAACCAGCGTAAGAAAACAGACATAGACCAAAGGATCAGAACAGAAACCCCAGATGTAAAATCATCATTATGTTCCTATCTGATCTTTGCAAAGTAGACAACAGCACACAGCAGAGAGAAGAATCCCTATTTAACAAATGGTGCTGTAAAATTAGATCGCCACATGCAGGAGATCAGAACAGCATCTGTACCTCTCAGTACTCACAAAAATCATGACGGGTAACAGATTTAAACCTGGGTAAGGCATTCAACGGTAAGAATTCTAGTAGAGAATGTTGGAAAAACTCGTAAGGACATAGGTCTACAGAAAGAATTTGTGAGGAAGACCCCAAAGGCAATCACAGCAACAACAACAAAGAACAAGTTGGACAGGATTAAATTAAAAAGCTTCTGCACAGCCTGGAAATGATCAATAGTGAGAATGTACAACCTTCAGAAAGGGAGAAAATACTTCTCTGATAAACATACGATGAAATGCCGATAACCAGAATCTATAAAGAATTCAGGAAAATCAGCAAGAAAAAAATCAAACAACCTCATAAAAAGTGGGCAAATGATATGAACATAAGCTTTCAAAAGAAGATAGACAAAGGGCCGACAAAATATGTAAAAAATGTTACATTCCCTCTAATCATCAGGGAAATGCAAATCAAAACCACAATGAGTTATCACTTAAGTCCAGTGAGTATGGCATTTATTAAAATATTCCCCAAACATCAGACACTGGCATGAATGTGGAGAGGATTTACACAATGTTGGTGGGATTGCCGGTTAGCAAAACTTACATAGAAAGTCATAGGGAAACACCTCCAGAACTAAAAGTAAACCTACCATTTGATACAGCATTCTCAATATTGGGTATTTACCCAAAGAGAGGGGAAAGTCATTTATCAAAAAGACAGGTGCACTTGAATTTTTATTGCTTCAGATTCACAATCCAATCACAAAGATGTTTAATCAACCCAATCATCCATCAGTACATGAATGGATTTAAAAAATGTAGCATATGTACACCATGGAATACTATTCAGCCATAAAAATGGTGATCTAGTATCTTTTGTAATAACCTAGGTGAAACTGGGGACCATACTTCTAAGTAAAGTTTCACAGGAATGGAAAAGCATCCATGTGCACATTTGACAGTAAAACTCAACACAAAGCAAGCAGGAGGAAGGTGGGAGGGAGGTGGCGGGAGGGGTAAGTTTATACTAAAGGGTGTAAAGCTCACTCTCCAGGGGAGGGTCTAGTTTGCAAATTTGACTCAAACTGTACAAAAGCAAGCTCAAAACATTTGTACCCCGTAAATTCTGAAGGAAAAAGGAACAAAAACATGTAACAAAACAAAATATTAGTTTACAGTGTACTTTCATATCCTGTGTATCTTCCATAACTCCGTAAATATTCTGTCTATTTTTTCATAATTTCATGCACTTAATATCATGTACAATGAGCATAAAATATAGAGTGAATGTCATATTTCAATATAATACATTGCAAACCCAATATCAAAATGTTTTTGTGTCTTTGTCCATCAGATTAATAAACAATATTTTGTGCATAAATATAAATATTTCTCTTCTTCTGATACATTATCTTACCTTTGGAAATATATACCCTTTCCAAGCACTGATTCTTGTTCATTTTTTTTCTTCTCCTGTCCCGGTGCTACTGACTTAACTGCTGATAGAAACAGGAGGATAATATCTTACTTTTCCAAATAGATAGACATATGGGAGTCAAAGACACCAGGATGGAATGGTTTCATATCTAAAATTTCCAAATTAATCTGACATATCAAAACTAAAAACCAATAAGTTGCCACCCAATTTTTTAAAAAAGTTACTTATATAATAATTTCCCCAAACTATATAATAACATGAAAAATAAAACACATTAAAAATAATATATAGCCTTCTCCTGAACATGAGCAACATGCTAGCGCTAGTTTAATGAAGTTTAGTAGAAAGTCTCTATCTCTTCCCCAGAGTACAGAAGGCACAGGGTATTTTTAACTTTGCTCCTTTGGATAACTATTGTTGAAAGATTTATTCTCCACATAACAAAGCAGAAGGACAAGAGCGCTTGAAGGACTCTCTAATTCTCTCTGCCGCAGTAGGGTTGACCGAGGTGATGTCACCTGCCCATCAACAATTGCAATCAACAATGTTTGCAACATAAACTAAGAAACGTTGCCATGGTTTTTATTGTAACCAATAGGACTTACCTTATTCTTTTTGAGAAACTAGGAGGCTTATTTACTGCATGAAACAACATAATGGAAAGTTTCAGACAAGAATAAATCCTGTCTGAATCTAAATATATGATGCTCTTTAGCTTCTGGTTCAAAAGGCTAAAGACGAAGACTTTGACTTTCCCTTTTAAATCATGAGGGTAAAGAAGAAAAGATGGACCCAGGGAGGGGGTGGGGATGGTGATCCGTGCACTTTAAGAACAAGGGTTTTAATGTCATTCTCTCCAGATGGTTTTGGCCTTCACTCTACTTTGGAAACTAGAAATCAGGGTTAATAAGAAAGATATACTGTGTGACAAAGAAGATTGCAGGGTTAATGTTTCCTGTGGAATTATTTCAATGTCCTGCCAAAGAGAATCTCTGTTTTACCTATAAGACCGAGCTTATAACCACCTGGGTTTGACATCTGATTGTTCCTGGTCTCCTGCCATGTGAAATTTGATGAGATAACAGACTGACATTCTGAGATACTAGGAGCTTTAATCTCCTTATCTGTAAATACAAAGGTTATTTGCCTCAAAGTTATTACCAGATGCAAAATAGCCGCATAGTGGAAATTAATGTTCTTTCTTCTATTTCCCCTTCCTTCCCCTTCCTTCCTCCTCTTCCACTCCTCGTCAGCACCATGTGCTGTGGTTAATCAACTGAATACTAGACCACAGGTACCTGGGGAATCAAGTAAAGCCTCCGGGAAGTTTAAGAATAGAATGAAAAGCCCACAGTGTCCTTCGTGGTGTTAAAACGCACGGACTCTCATTGATGGACCATTAACAAGCAACCCCTGTGAATGAATGGCCCTCTCAAACCCGGGGGTGAGTAAACCACAGTCCTCAGGATATCTAAAAGTTTCAGGCGTCTTTGATCTGATTGATACGTTCACTTGTTTATAAAATAATGTGTAAAGAACTAAAAGTGCATGAACCTCTATTTTGAAACATTCTTTAAAAAATTAAAATTAAGAGAAAAAAATGAAAAGCTATAGTGGTCACTGTTCACTGACTTTTAGGGTTACTGTATCTTCAAAAGTTTAACTATTAATTTAATACATGAAACAAAGTTTTCAGATCAGGATTATTGAGGCTGGTATCTGAAAACAAGAACCTGTAATTATTAGTAGGACTACCAGAGAAGTACCAGAGATTTAACTGGAAAAAAGAAAATTGTGGAAAACTTTGATTGGGTGTCTATGATGGTCAGAACTCAGGTGCTTTGTCTTTGAGTGCTCAGATCTAGACACTGAGTCTCAGACGTATGTGTGTGTGTGTAAACCCACACATCTCTCAACAAGAGAGGTACATACTGAGAAATGTGTGGTTAGAGGATTTCACTATTGTGTGCACATCACGGGCGCCCTCACACAGCCCTGGAGGATACAGCCTGCTATCCACTGTCTTGTATGTTAAACCCTCTTGCTCCCAAGGTCACCAACTTATACAACATGTTTTTGTACTGAATACTGTATGTAACTGAAACAGAATGCTAAGCACTTGTATGTCTAAACAGAAAATTGTAGCAAAAATATAGTCCAAAAGATGAATAACAGTCCTCCTATCTAGGGCCCTTACCATGAGGAACTTTGAGGCCTGGTAGTTGCACTGGGTGCGTGAGGTGAGTGAACATGAAGGCCTGGAACTCTGCTGCAGACTTCATAAATACTGTCCATATATGATATATTAGATTTACAAAAAAATTTATCTTTTTTCAATAATAAATTAACCTTGGCTTATGAGAGCTTTTTAACTTTGTAACTATTTTTAATTTTTTTTTATTAATACTTTCTGACTTTTTTGTAAAATCTCAGAGCTTAAAACATAAACACATTGTATGACTATACAACAATGTTATTATATTATTTTTAAAAAGCTTTTTCTACTTTTAGGATTACTTATTTGTTTTCCTTTTAAGCTCCTGGTTACGCCCTTAGACACACGTTAGGCCTGCACAGACGTGGACCATCAGTTTCACTGTGTCCCACAGGAAGGTCGTCAGGGGCAATAACATGTGTGGAGTTTCCACTACGTATAATAAGACTTTTCTTAATACCTTCGGAAGAACCTGATTGAGGCTGTTCTTGAGAAGGTGTGACTCTTTTGTAAAAATACGTCTATGACGTTGTGATTGGGTGTTTCTTTTTTTTTCCACCACTGTAGATTTAATTGTAAGCAGATGATAAATCATGAACATTTTTCTCTATGAATGAACACCTTTCAGTGTTGGGGTGGGTCCCTGTTTTCAAATGTTTGTAGAGCTCAATGATGTCTGCAGAGCTTTTGCTAATTATGTGGGCTTTTCTGAGGGATTTTTCTTCTTGTTCTTCAATTGCAGTCTCCATTTCCTTGCTCCTTCTTCAACTATGCATTCCTGTTCCAGTTCCAGCGACTCTTCACTACTCAGCTCCAAAGAAACCACCCCAAAAGGTCCACAATGCCATCCTTGTCCACACCCAGGTCAGAGATGACGGCCACCTCAACTACAACATTATTTTTAACCTCCTCACCTTCACAACTTTGAAGTTCTGTATCAACCTCTTGAGTGTCTTCTTCCAAATGCCATTCGTACAGTCCTTAGTGACATTGCCACAAGCCCAAGCAAGGCTGCTGATGTCACCATTGGTGGTGCAATCCTTCCACAATTGTACCTGATGTCGCCATTGGTGGTGCAATCCTTCCACAATTGAAACTAATGTCACCATTGTTGGTGCAATCCTTCCACAATTGTACCTGATGTCGCCATTGGTGGTGCAATCCTTCCACAATTGTATCTGATGTAGTCATTGGTGGTGCAATCCTTCCACAATTGTAACTGATGTCGCCATTGGTGGTGCAATCCTTCCACAATTGTAACTGATGTCGCCATTGGTGGTGCAATCCTTCCACAATTGTACCTGATGTAGCCATTGGTGGTGCAATCCTTCCACAATTGTAACTGATGTCGCCATTGGTGGTGCAATCCTTCCACAATTGTAGCTGATGTCGCCATTGGTGGTGCAATCCTTCCACAATTGTACCTGATGTAGCCATTGGTGGTGCAATCCTTCCACAATTGTAGCAGATGTTGCCATTGGTGGTGCAATCCTTCCACAATTGTAGCTGATGTCGCCATTGTTGGTGCAATCCTTCCACAATTGTAGCTGATGTCGCCATTGGTGGAGCAATCCTTCTACAATTACCTGATGTCGCCATTGGGGTGCAATCCATCCACAATTGCATGTGTGTCAACTACTTTGTAAATTTAGTTCAATGTAGAAGTTTAAATATCTGAATGTCAGTGATTTCGGGAGAAAAAAAGTTC
>CAUYPK010038493.1:0-28355 GCA_963574355.1 Loris lydekkerianus
ACAATAACTGTGAAATTGCCAGGAAGGCTATGTTAACCAGTGTGATATAAACGTGTCAACGGGTCTGTGAAACTAGTGTATGATGCCCCATGATCATATCAATGTACACAGCTATGATTTAATAATAAATAAATAAATAAAAATTTTTTAAAAAGTAAGTGTGATATTAATATCCAAATATATAAGAAACTCAGGAGGCAGGAATATCACTTGAATAGAAGAGTTTCAGGTTGCTGTGAGCTGTTGTCTTGGATTGCTTGCTCTGGAGGTGACCAGCAGACCTTTCATGAGGACTCTCGGAGCGAGGAACTGAGGCTTCCATCGACATCCAGCAGACCTTACCAGCTAAGTGAGTAAGCCATTGAAAGTGGATCTTCCAGCCTCATGCAAATCCTCAAATTACTGCAGCCCTAGCTGACAATAGACTGAACCCTATTAGAACCTCCAACCAATTGGCTCCCAAAGCCAGAACTGCCCAACCAATTGGCTCCCAAAGTCCTGAACTACAAAAACTTTGAAATAGAATACATATTTTTGTTTGTTTGCTTTGTTTTGAGACAGAGTCTAACTCTGTCACCCTGGGTAGAGTGCTATGATGTCCCAGCTCACAGCAACCTCAAACTCCCAGGCTCATGTGATCCTCCTGCCTCAGCCTCCCGAATAGCTGGGACTACAGGCACCCACCACAATGCCTTGCTAGTTTTTCTATTTTTAGTAGAGCTAGGGTCTCACTCTTGTTCAGGCTGGTCTCAAACTCCTAAGCTGAACCAATCCACCCATCTCTGGCTCCCAGAGTGCTAATATTACAGGAGTGAGCCACCTCACCCAGTCTGATAATAAATGTTTATTTTAGTGTCAAGCCACTAAGCTTGAGATAATATAGTAATGCTGCAATAGATAATTAAAACACAATATTAGAGAGTCTACAGAATAAATGTCTGAATAAAACTCTGCCCAACGAAATCAGGAAAGTTAAAAAAAGAGAGGAGGGGCCAGGCGTGGTGGCTCATGCCTGTAGTCCCAGCCCTGTGGGAGGCCGAGGCAGGTGGATTGCCTGAGCTCAGAGGTTTGAGATCAGTATGATCAGCAGTGAGCCAGAGTAAGACCCCGTCTCTACTAACATCAAAAACAGCCAGACGTTGTGGTGGGCGTCTGTAATCCCAGCTACTGGGGAGGCAACAGGACAGAGCATAGCCAGAGGAAGCATTGAAAAAAAGAAGAAAGAAAAAGAAAAAAAAAAAAGGTACTTCAAACGAAGAAGAATGATGAACAAGCAAGCTGAAATTAAAAATTTAAAAAAAAATTTAAAAGAAAAAAAGAGAGAAGGGACACGAGTTGCGTTTTCAGAATGATTAGAATCTTGGAGGTGGGTGTAGGGCAGAGAAAGGGGAGTCATTTCAAACTAAAGAAACATCTTGACCACAGAAATAGGGGATGGCCTGTTTGAAAAACAGGCAATTAGTTCAGCATGACTGGGATGCAATATACATTTAAAGAATGAGGTAGAGTTTAGAAGAGTAGATAGGAACCAACTCACAAAAGACGTTATAGACCATGCCCATCTGTTTATTGTTTTATCCTGAGGGGAATGAGGAGCCATTAAAGAACTTTTAAGCAGACAACTGGCATAATCAATTGTACATTTTAGAGTGATGAGAAAATGGAAGATTCATTGGAGGAGTGAGGTTAGAAGTAAGTGGAAGTAGTGAGAGTAAATTGGAGACTACCTTTTAGTATCTTCTGTTTTTGCTGAGGATCCAACCTTTAGCAGAACTGGTGACTAATTAAATGTAGAGATTTAAGGAAAGGGATGAGTCTAAAAATTACTCTCTTCCTCCCCAAAAGTTTTCCCTCTACTTTCTTAGGGTCTACGCCCCATATTGAGATCAATTAAATTTTGCTTCTGTTTACTTCACCTGTTTTCCAGTAAATTTGAACCCATTTCATTATCTGATACTTCCTCCATTTCTTCACTTTTTCTTCTTCTGCCTCTTTGTGAACAAAGCAGAACAAAACCCCTCCCTTTGTTGAATATAAACAGGTGTGGCAGAATTCTTAATTTATTTTATTGAGTATTGTATGGGTGTGGCACAGTTCTTGATGCGCTAACACTAGCCATCTAATTCTTTGAAATTGTTTTCCAACTAGTAGAGTGATTTTCATCTCTAACATTTGAGTATGACCTGGTACCCAGCATAGTTGGAATTCAACCACCTTACTTGAGTTGAGCTGATTTACTTATCCAAGAACTACGTAGAAATATCATGTCAGATGAATGCAATGTCCATAGAATTAGGATTGCAAGTATTAAAGAAAAAGTAACTTGCACGTCAGATAGTTTTGTCACTAAGTTGGGAAGAACAATCACTGCAATAAGTGTGTCAAAATGCCAGACTTTGATTAGTACTTTTTCCATTGGTTGTTTCAAAACTATTTTTACCTCAGTAAAAAATTAATATCAGTGAAATTCATGTCATTTGTGGAATTAACTATGGTTTTAAAAAGTAACCACTTGGCATGACATGGGTGTAGTGTAATCCTAGCAGAGGTCGAGGCTGGAAGATTGCTTGAACTCAGGTGTTCTAGGCTAGCCTGAACAAAAGTGAGACCTTGTCTCTACAAAAAATACAAAAATTATCTGGGTATGGTGGCATGTGCCTGTAGTCCCAGCAACTTGGGAGTCTAAGGCAGGAGGATCACTTGATCCCAGACTTTTGAGGTTGCGGTAAACTACAATGATGCCACATCACTCTAGTGGGGGGTGGGGATGGGAAGGAGTGGGCAGAGTAAGACTGTCTCAAAAAAAAAAAAAGAAAAGAAAAGAAAAGAAAAAAAAGTAACCACTTAATTTTTGTCAGCACAAAAGCCCAAGGAAACTAATGCTTAAAATGAGTAAATGAAGCCGATCCTTTTTACCAGAGTGCTTAGTGGGAAGAACTCAAGCATAAAGAGACATCAGTTAATGTACTTAACTTTGTCAATTGATGTTTAACTTTGTCAAACTTTTTCATCAATTGAAGAATAATTTTCTTCAATCGATGAAAATGAAGACTTAATAAACATTTTCTAAGGTGCAAAATGTCTAGCAAATGTTATAAATTTAGCTTTAAATGAAACAATTTTTTTTCTTTTTTAGAGACAGAGTCTCACTCTTTCACCCTTGGTAGAGTGCGGTGGTGTCACAGCTCATAGCTCACAGCAACCTCCAACTCCTGGGCTTAGGCGATTCTCTTGCCTCAGCCTCCCGAGTAGCTGGGACTACAGGTGCCTGCCACAACGCCTGGCTACTTTTTGTTGTTGTTGTTGAAGTTTGACCAGGGCTGGGTTCGAACCCTCCACCCTCAGTACATGGGGCTGGCACCCTACTCACTGAGCCATAGGCGCTGCCCTAAATGAAACAATTTTATAGCATAATTAAAGATAAAATTGCAGGGTCTGCGCCTGTGGCTCAAGTGGTTAAGGCACCAGCCACATACACCTGAGCTGGCAGTTTCATAATCCAGACTTGGGCCCGCCAAACAACCATGAGGGCTGCAACCAAAAAAAAGAAAAAACTGCAAAATCCTAGGTAATAATTTTTTTCTCTCAGATGAATCTTTTTTATGATTACATAATTAAGGCAAGCTCATTTTTAAAAATTCAGTTAACACAGAAAAGCAGGAAATAAATTACATAAACCTCACTAGCCACAGATAAGCATTGTTAACACTTTATGAACTTGCTTCCAGCTGTCTCTTCATACATATATTTGTGTATGCATATATATGCGCATGGTTTGACTTATATAGAATCATACTGTATATACTATTGTGTAAACTGATCTTTTCATTTTGCAACACGTTGTGGGCATCTTTCCCCATCTATAAATATTGATCTATTCAAGCTTTCTAAATGAATGCATAATATTATATCATACTCTACATAAACACATAATTTAATCAACACTTCCCATGTTGGTGAACATTTAGGTTGTTCCCAAAGTTTTCCTCTAATTAGCAATACCATGGTAAACATCTCTGTCATATTTTTCTTATTTAATTAAATGACCTTATTTATTCAAATAAAATGGCTCACAGCTTACTCTTATCAAAGTGGATAAGGGTTATTTCTGGGATTTCTTTCATCACAGTAGTAAACCATACAAGATCTCTAGAGTTTGAATGCTCCTAGGAAACTGAAATGGAGAGATGCTGCTGAACTCCCTGTGTTTGATCAGAGAGACCGCTGTTGACAGCTGTCCTCTTGACTCTTGGCAGTGAGGCAGCCCAGCACTCCTATTGCCATCTCCAGGGTCTCAGTGCTTAGTGACCTACAACCATCCTAACCTGAGTTGAGTCCTCTACTTCATGCTCCCAGTGAGGGAGACACTTGGAAATCCTAAAATCCTACCACCCTTCCCCAGCCTCAGTGCAATTCATTCTTGTCTTTACATTAGCAAAGGGTCCGTGGAAAACAAAGGCCTCTTAATTCTCTGCTGGGTTGAGGAAAGGGCAGAAGTCCAGACCAGCCTATTTTCTTTTTTTTCTTCTCCTCCTCCTTCTCCTCCTTCTTTCTCCTTCTTTCTCCTTCTTCTCTTTCCTCTTCTCCTTCCCCTCCTCCTCCTCCTCCTTCTCCTTTTTTTTTTTTTTAATAGAGTATCATTCTTTTGCCCTGGGTAGAGTGCCATGGCATCATAGCTCACAGTAACCTCAAACTCTTAGGCTCAGGCGATCCTCTTGCCTCAACCTCCTGAGTAGCTTGGGACTATAGGCTACCACCACAACACCCAGCTAGTTTTTCTTTCTTTCTTTTTTTTTTTTTTTTTGTAGAGACAGAGTCTCACTTTATTGCCCTGAGTAGAGTGCTGTGGCATCACAGCTCATAGCAACCTCCAGCTCTTGGGCTTAGGCGATTCTCTTGCCTCAGCCTCCTGAGTAGCTGGGACTGCAGGCGTCAGCCACAATTCTTGGCTATTTTTTTGTTGCAGTTTGGCCAGGGCTGGGTTTGAACCTGCCACCCTTGGCATATGGGGCCGGCGCCCTACCCACTGATCCACAGGTGCCGCCCCAGTTTTTCTATTTTTAGTAGAGATGGGTCCCGCTCCTGTTGAGGCTGGTCTGGAACTCCTGATTTTAAGCAACATGCCTGCTTGGGCCTCTCAGAGTAAGGATCACAGACAGTAGCCACCACACCTGGCCTTAGGCTATTTTCTTGAGAAGATGGAAGGAGAGGGAACTACCACTCAGTCTTTCCAGATAAAAATGTAACAGCCTACTAGACAGTTTGGAGGAGTTACTTAACCTCCTTAAACCTCAAATTCTTTATCTATAAGATAGCAGCAAATAGCAACTCTATCCTGCCAGGTGCGGAAGCCAAAAAACTTAGTTGTCTTTAGCGCCTCTCCTTCTCTCACTCTGAAGCCTTCACATTCTGCCTGCTGAGTCTTCAAGTAGATCCAGAATCTAAACACTTCTCTTGCTTCACCTTGAACCAAGCCTCCATCATATCTTACCTGGATCTTTGCAGTAGCCTCCTAACAAGTGTCCCTGTGATCAATTTTCAAGGCAATAACCGATGATTTTTTAGAAACACATGATGGCTGTACATTTAATTTAGAGGAAGAAAAGCTACATTCTTACACCAGCCTATAGAGCCTTACTATGTGAATTAGCTCCACTTCTCTGATTTTGACTCCAGCCATCCTCCCCTTCAGTCACTCTGCCCTTGCCAAAGGAGTCAAGCATGCTCCTTCCATTTGTTGTTTTCTCTGCCTCCAGCTATCCTCAGGGCTAACCAGTATCCTCATACCCTGCTTTCATTTTTCTGTAAGGTACTTATTACTGACATATTGTGTGTTTACTTGTTTGTTTGTCTCTTAAAAATGGAATGTAACCCTGTTGAAGGAAGGAACTTGTCTATTTAGTTTTTAGTGCAAACAGTAGTGCCTGGCACTCATTAGGGGCTCACTGCATATTTGGCAAATGAATGAACACTAATTATCCCTATCTTTCAGAGTTAGGGTGAGGATTCATTGAGATAATATGGTGCTTAGCCAATAGTATTGACTATGTAAATATAGATTATTGTTGCATCATCATTATTATTTTTTGTTTGCAAGTATGTTTAATTATGTTATTATTATACATGTAGGGAAATGTACAATCCTAACTTCAGAATCCTCTCAGTGTCTTTTAGAATCACTTTTTCCCTGACATGTAACCACTATCCTGACTTCTTTTTTTTTTTTTTTCTATCATTATTATTAAGAATGCATTCATAAGAGCATTCCAGGGAAGAGACTGACCGGAGCAAAGGCATAGAAGTAGGAAATACAGTGTGACCTGCGCTAAGCATGTGTGAGAAAACAAGTTACGGGCAATGGATAAGGCTGGAAATATAGTGAGGGAGCAGAATGTGGACGAAATTGAATTTAAAACTCTGAAGTCTGGGTTGTCCCTAACTGTAGGAAACTATCTGGGATTTTCAGCAGAGGAATATATAAGATCTTTGGTTTTGAAACATCTTGGTGATAATTACTTATCCTGTGTTGCAAAGTTGCATTTTCTAGCTTGTGGGGAGTGGGTTGTTAATCAATGGAAACAATGAGTTTCTTTAAGAAACACTGATGAACCACGAAATTTTTATTTATTAATTGGATTCTTTTTTAAAAAAATGTTGTGCTGGGTGCAGTGACTGATGCCTGGAATCCTAGCACTCTAGGAGGCGAAGGTGGGGGAACTGCTTGAGCTCAGGTGTTAGAGATCAGTCTGAGCAAGATCTGAAAATAGCCAGGCATTGTGGCAGGTGCCTATAGTCCCAAGCTACTCAGGAGGCTGAGGCAAGAGGCTTGCTTGAGCTCAAGAGTCTGAGGTTGCTGAGAGCCATGAGGCCATTGGCACTATATCAAGGGAGACAAAGTGAGACTCTGTCTCAAAAAAAAAACAACAAAAAACTTTGATGGATGCTTTTTAAATAAAGGCTGATAGGACCTAGCCCATGACCTTATTTGTGACACCCTCTAAGCATCAAACCTGCTCCACAAGGGAGTGGGGTGGGGCACAGGAAAAGCCTTGAAACCAGACAGCCATGGTGATTCACTTTTAGACAGTTTAAGTTGTCTAGGATTGCAACTCAACTAGCCTGAGCTCATGATTTGAATTTGCTCAAACTTTGGCTTAAGTTTATTTCAGACCTTTTTTGTGCTTCATGTCTTGTTTTTCCATTTCACATGCACTTTTCACTATATCTCTCTCTATTACATAACCCACTTTCAGGACAAAGTTTTGCTATTCTAAGTGTGGGTCTAGGACTGGCAGCAATAGCATTCATCACTTGGGAGCTTGTTAGAAATAAAGAGTAGCTGGGTGGCACCCGTGGCTCAGTGAGTAGGGCGCCGGCCCCATATACCAAGGGTGGCAGGTTCAAACCCAGCCCCAGCCAAACTGCAGCAAAAAAATAGCCAGGAGTCGTAGCAGGTGCCTGTAGTCCCAGCTGCTCGGGAGGCTGAGGCAGGAGAATCACGGAAGCCCAAGAGCTGGAGGTTGTTGTGAGTCCTGTGACATCACGGCACTCCACCGAAGGCAGTAAAGTGAGACTCTGTCTCTAAAAATATATATATAAATTTAAAAAAAAAGAAACAAAAAGTAGTCAGAACTGGCTCAGCCCCACTGAATTAGAATTTCGTTTTAACAAGATCCTTGGCAATGTATGTGCATATTAAGCATTAAGAAGCACTGCAGGCCAGGAAAGGTGGCTCACACCTGTAATCCTAGCACTCTGGGAAGCTGAGGTGGGAGGATTGCTTTAGCCCAGGAGTTCAAGACCAGCCTAAGCAAGAGCAAGACCCTGTCTCTAAAAATAGCTGGGAGTAGTGGTGGATGCCTGTCGTCCCAGCCACTCAGGCTGAGGCAAGAGAATCACTTGAGTTCAAGAGTTTGAGGTTGCTATAAGCTATAATGCCATGGCATTCTATCCCAGGGCAACTGAGTGAGATTTTGTCTCAAACCCCCCCCCCCCAAAAAAAATGGCAGCACCTGTATCTAAGTGGGTAGGGTGCCAGCCACATACACTGAGGGTGGTGGGTTCAAACCTGGCCCAGACCAGCTAAAACAACGACAACTGCAATTAAAAAAAAAAAAAAAAAATAGCTGGGCATTGTGGCAGGCACCTGTAGTCCCAACTACTTGGGAGGCTGAGGTAAGAGAATTGCTTAAACCTAAGAGTTTGAGGTTGCTGTGAGCTGTGATGCCACAGCACTCTACTGAGGGCAACATAGTGAGACTGTCTCTAAAAAAAAAAAAGGAAGCACCACTCTTAAGCATCCCTTAATCAATGACTCTTCCAGTCTTCCTTGGGAGCCCTTTAGCACCTCAAATAAACATCTAGAATGTATGCTTTCTTTTCTTTGCTCAAGAAGCTTAAGAAAGAGTATATGCTTTCTGGCTCAGTGCCTGTGTCTCAAGCGGCTAAGGCACCAGCCACGTACACTTGAGCTGGCGGGTTCAAATCCAGCCTGAGCCCCCCAAACAATAATGATGGCTGCAACCAAAAAAATAGCCGGGCATTGTAGCAGGCACCTGTAATCCCAGCTACTTGGGAGGCTAAGGCAGGAAAATCGCTTGAGCCCAGGAGTTGAAGGTTGCTATGGGCTGTGATGCTGTGGCACTCTACCCAGGGTGACAGCTTGAGGTTCTGTCTCAAAAAAAAAAAAGAAAAGAAAAGAAAAAAGAAAGAGTATATGCTTTCTAAACAAACGTTCTGAACAAGTCCCCTAGCCACCTTCTCTAACTAGAGAGCTTTCCACAGTTTATTTTCTGTATAGAAAATGTAAAATAGCAATTGCTCTGAATGCGTAGCACTTATCAAGGTTAAAAACTTCCAGATTTTAGGGGGTTTGTTAAAAATGCATATTCCTAGACTCGGCGCCTGTAGCACAGTGGTTATGGCGCCAGCCACATACATCGATGCTGGTGGGTTCGACTGCAACAAAAAAATAGCCAGGCATTGTGGCTATATTCCTATCCCCCACTTTACTTCTAGTGAATTTTTTATTTTTTTTTAAGACAGAGTCTCAAACTGTCACCCTGGGTAGAGTGCTGTGATGTCACAGGCACAGCTCACAAAAACTTTAAACTCTCGGGCTTAAGCGATTCAGCCTCACAAGTAGTTGGGACTACAGGCATCTGCCACAACGCCTGGCTGTTTTTGTTGTTGTTGCAGTAGTCATTGTTGTTTAGGAGGCCCGGGCCAGGTTTGAACCCGCCAGCCCCGGTGTATGTGGCTGGCACCTAACCACTGAGCAACAGGCGCCTAGCCAGTTAGTGATATTTCATAGTTACATTTGATTTTATTATACCATTCTTCTGGGCCTGTGAATTTGGGGGTAGTGGCAAATGCTAAAACAGGCATTTGGTGCCTTTAGTTTGCTGGTCAACCTCTTTATCACTACAGACTACATCAGGGGCTCCCACTGCTGACATGAAAGACAAGGAGAATTAGTGAAAGAATGGCAGCACTTATTATGGAGTTTTTATAAAAGCCATATCTTTTTTTATTTCTTTGCAACAGAGTCTTGCTCTGTCACCCATCTGGACTACAGTGCAATGGTGTCATCACAGCTCACTGCCACTTTGAACTTCAGTGCTCAAGTGATCCTCCTGCCTCAGCCTCTCTAAGTAGCTGGGATTATAGGTATGCACTACCACATCTGGCTAATTTTTCTATTTTTGGTGAGATGGGGGTCTCACTCTTGCTCAGGCTGGTCTCAAACTCCTGAGCTCAGGCTATCCTCCTGCCTCAGCCTTCCAGAGTGTAGGGATTACAGATATGAGCCACCATGCCAGACCTGTCATATAGTTATTAGTTAAGAAATTAAATTACACAGTTTGAATCCACATTAATAGATATTAAATTAATAAAATGATACCTTTTGTGAATTAAACTTAAATGAAGTCCTAATCTTAATGAAAAGGGATTAAAAGAGAGAATAGAAGGCATTCCAGAGTTCTGCATCCACCCTCGGTAGTGTTGTTTTAGATTAAAAAATGATTTTTTATATGGAACAAATGATACATATTGAAGAATAATAGTCTGTATTTAGCCTTATTTTGGCAAAACATTTATAAATAAATCTGTGAACATGCTGAAAAAAAGATTTTTTAAATTACAAAATCAAAAACAAAAAAGTCTCTTTTCTCTCTCAAAAGAGTTCAAGGCTTTAAGAATGTTCCTTAATATATCATCTTTTTATTCCTTACTAAACCCCCAGAAAGATACAATCTTGTCCTTTTAGATCTTTTATAATGGTTCCTTCTCAATTCCCATTTTCCAATCCTCTTACTGTTCCTTGTATTTGGTCATATCTGGGTCTCTCCTTTTTAGTTGTTTCCTTGGCCAGTTATAAATTCCCTTAGGCAGAAACTGTGTTTCTCTTTTTATTCTTATCAACAAGTATTTATTGGATTTATCATGCTCAGCATAGTGAGGGATTCAGAAGCACAAATTATACAACAGGGCAGCGCCTGTGGCTCAATGAGTAGGGCGCCGGCCCAAGGGTGGCAGTTTCAAACCCAGCCCTGGCTGAAATGCAACAAAAAAATAGCCAGGCATTGTGGCAGGTGCCTGTAGTCCTAGCTACTCGGGAGGCTGAAGGAAGAGAATCACCTAAGCCCAGGAGTTGGAGGTTGTTGCAAGTGACGCCACGGCACTCTACCAAGGGTGATAAAGAGAGACTCTGTCTCTGAAAAAAAAAAAAAAAAAATTATACAACAAATAATTTAGCTTGGAAGAAAAATCTTACCCTTATAAAACTATAGTAGTTACTCTAAGAATGTATTTAAGTATATGACTAATAGAAATGTTAGTCCTAATCCTATACAGTTCTGTTCTGGGGGATACAAAAATTCCTGAAGATGTCTAGGGTACACAGTGGCTCACTCCTATAATCCTAGCACTCTGGGAGGCCTAAGTGGGTGGATTGTTTGAGCTCAGGAATTCAAGAGCTGTCTGAGCAAGAGCAGGACTCCATCTCTAAAAATAGCTGGGTGTTGCGGTAAGCTACCTGTAGTCCCACTCCTCAGTAGGTTAAGTTGAAAGGATTGCTTCAGCCCAAGAGTTTGAGGTTACTGTGAGCTGTGACACCACAGCACTCTACCCAGGGCAACAAAGTAAGACTCTGTCTCCAAAACCAAAAACCAAACCAAACCAACAAACAAAAAAATGCACAGGGTTCCTTGGCCCTTAACTCAAAGAAATTTATTTAGGCTTGGAACCTGCAATAAAAGTCCCAGTAATCCAAAGATAGATGTCCACAGCAGAACTGCTAATACCCAAATAGAAAATGAGGTCAATATCTCCAAGCCATAATGATGAACCAAAGGCCAGTTTCTTGGTGCAATTTCATGGATTCCATGATTTCTAGGATCTATGTATGCTGCAAGAGGAGAGGAGCCCCTGAAAATTGGTCATTACATTAGCCAGGCAGATAAAGCCAGTACCAAATTTCATTTGACTTAGAAAAATAAAGTTAAAATAAAGATAAGATGCTTTTAAATTAAATTAATTCTTCTTTTTTTTTGACCGGGGTTGGGTTTGAACCCACCACTTCTGGCATATGTGACTGGTGCCTTATTCCTTTAAACCACAGGCACTGCCCCCTAAATTAATTCTTTAAAGGGTGAAATTTCTCCATGTTACAAAATAATTCTTAAAGTCACATGAATTATGGTGGTCATAGGCTGTTTTTACCTCCCAGTGTCTTTTCTTCTGATAACCCTATCTCAATTTTCCTTTGGAACTCTCCTTACTACATTTTGAGTTCACTGGATTTTGACTGGATGCCAAATAAGTTAGAAAGGGTGAATTCCAATAGTTGCTTTAAATTTTCCAGGAAGAAATGCCCTCTATTTTTCCTTTGAACTTGAACCTGGGCAGATATGAAGTTGGACCTTTAAGGCATGTATGGGGAGGCAGGGAGAGATCACATAGAGCTAACAGATAAAGCTAACTCAATGGAAGACAGAACTCAGAAATGGAAAGCAACCAAATCCTGATGATATTATTGGAGCCTTTGGATAAAGCACCAATAAAGAAAGATTTACACTCAAATTTTTAAGTTACCTGAATCATTAAATTTCCTTTTATTGTTTAATAAATTCACTTGAGTTGAGTTTTTTGTCACTTGCAATCAAGAGTCCTAATGGAGTCACATGTAAGTTCTAAATTTTATGGTGCCTACTATAAATGTTGATGTTGACAGGAACAAGAAGTACAGTGAGGGCATTGCCAGTCAGGGAAGACTACTAATAAAATGGGCTTTGAATGAGTCAGAAAGAGATAAGGAGAAAGAAAGGTAGAAGAAGTTGTATGCCTAAAGCCTTGGGGTAGAAATGAGCACAGTGGATCATTGGAGCCCCAGGGAGAGGAGGACAAATGTCAGGGAGGAAAAGATAGGAAGTTAAGCCAGATAGGATGGGGCTAGGCTTGGAGGGCGTGAAACTGTCATAAACCGGGTTGTGGTAGCTCATGCCTGTAATCCTAGCATGCTGGGAGGCCAAGGTGGGTGGATTGCCTGAGATCAGGAGTTCGACACCAGCCTGAACAAGAGTAAGATCCATGTCTCTAAAAAAAAAAAAAGCACAACATTTTGGCAGGCACCTGTAGTCCCAGCTAATTGGGAGCCTGAGGCAAGAGAATTGCTTGAGCCCAAGAGTTTGAGATTGCTGTGAATATAGCACTCAAACCCTGGGCAACTGGATGACATGCTGTCTCAAATAAATAAATAAATAAGAAAGAAAAGAAACTGAGGTATGGCCAGGAGCCATGGTAATCCTAGCACTGTGGGAGGCCAAGGCAGGTAGATTGCCTGAGTTTGTAGGTATTAGACCAGCCTGAGCCGGAGCAAGACCCCTGTCTCTAAAAATAGGCAGGCATTGTGGTGGGCACCTATAGTCCCTGATACTTGGGAGGTTGAGACAAGAGAATCACTTGAGCCCAAGAGGTTGAGGTTACTATGAGCTCTGATGCCATGGCACTCTACCCAGGGCAACAAAGTGAGACTCTGTCTCAAAAAAAGAAAAAGAAAGAAAGAAATTGGGGTAAAAGAATTTAATATGATGCAATAGGAACAAATTGGTAATTAAAGAAGATTGGATCATGATGAATGTAGTTAAGGATAGAAGAACCTGATATTAGGAAGACTGACTTCCTAAACTGATCCACTAATACAGACCTCAAGAGATACAATGGTGGCTGGATGGTGACTCACTCCATAATCTAGAACTCTGGGAGGCCAAGGCTGGTAGATTGCTTGAGCTCAGGAGTTGGAGACCAGCTTGAGCAAGAGCAAGACCCCCATCTTTACTAAAATTAGAAAAACTGTCTTGGCACCTGTAGCTCAGTAGGTAGGGCACCGGCCACATACATCAAATGTGGTGGGTTCAAGTGGAGCCCAGGCCTGTTAAACAACAATAACAACTGCAACCAAAAAATAGCCAGGTGTTGGTGGGCACCTGTATTCCCAGCTACGCGAGAGTCTAAGGCAAGAGAATCACTTGAGCCCAAGACTTTGAGGTTGCTGTGAGCTGTGATGCCATAGCACTCTACCAAGGGCAACATAGTGAGACTCTATCTCAAAAAAAAAAGAAAAAATAAAATAAAATAAGAAAAACTAACTGGGCATTTTGATAGATGCCTATAGTCCCAGCTATTTGAGAAGCTGAGGTAAGAGGACTATTTCAGCCCAGGAATTTGAGGTTGCTGTGAGCTATGATGCCATGGCACTCTACCTAGGTTGACAGAGTGAGACTTTGTCTCAAAAAAAAAAAAAGAAAAGAAAAAGAAGAGATACCATGGTGGAATCAGCAATGGTGAAGAAGAAATGATAGATTGGATAGAAATGAGAGTTGTTTAAAGGAAAAAACTTATAGGTTTTGGTGGATATGGATAATGAAGACGATAAGTTACACATAAGTGGATTCACCGTTTGAATAGTATATACAGGAATGTGAATACTTGGTGAGATGAATCAAAGTTAAAGCATAAAAGGGGGTGGGTAATTAGGGAGAAAGAACCAAATTTCTCTTCATTGTATCACCTGCAGATGTCCTCTGTACGTCTGTATTCTGCAACAAACATGATATATTGAAAATCCTGATCTGGGGGGTGGTGCCTGTGGCTCAGGGAGTAGGGCACCAGTCCTATATACTGAGGGTGGCAGGTTCGAACCCAGCCCCGACCAAACTGCAACAAAAAATAGCTGGGTGTTGTGGCGGGCGCCTGTAGTCCCAGCTACTCATGAGGCTGAGGCAAGAGAATCACCTAAGCCTAAGAGCTGGAGGTTGCTGTGAGCTATGACGCCATAGAACTCTACCGAGTGCCACAAAGTGAGACTCTGTCCCACTAAAAAAAAAAAAAGAAAAGAAAAGAAAAAGAAAAAAAGACGATCTTGATCTGTTTTTCTCCATCTTAATTGCCTCCGTACTAGTCCAAGCCATCATTGTTTCTCATCTGGATGATTGAAATTGCCTCTTAATTGGTCTATCCACTTCATTGTTATCTCCTTCTCCTACGTATCGGGGACCCCCAAGACTACCTTCATTTTCAATAATTTATTAGGAAGACTCATAGGACTCAGAGGATAGTCATACGGCTGTAATTTATGAAAAAAGATTCAAAGCAAAATCAACAAAGGAAAAAACCACATGGGGCAAAGTTCAGAGAAAAGCAGGCCCAAGCTTCCAAGTCTTCTCTTATTGGAGTCCAAAGGATACACTTCCCTCTAGCAATAGGAAATGTTGCCAGACAAGGAAGTTTCTTAAAGACTTAGTGCCCAGGGGTTTTTTGGGAATTAATCACATAGGTATCTTCTGCCTGGCACATACCCAAATTCCACAGTTTTTACAGAAAAGCAGAGATATAAATTTGTTCTACCAGAAGGACTTAGGAGGAACAAGTTTTTATGGTCTGAATGCTTATGTGCTCTCAAAATTCACTTGTTGAAAATCTTACCCCCAAGGTGACAGTGTTATAAGATAGGACCTTTTGGAGGTGATTAAGTTATGGGAACAGAGCCCTCAAATGGGATTAGAGCCCTTATAAAAGAGGCTCAAGAGAGACCCCTCATCCTTTCTGCCTTGTGAAGACACAGCAAGAAGGTGCCATCTATGAATCAGAGAGTGGCCTCATCAGACAGCAAATCTGCCAGTGCCTTCATCTTGATCTTCCCAGCTTCCAAAACTGTGAGGAATAAATTTCTGTTGTTGGCTTGGTGCCTGTAGCTCAGTGAGTAGGCCACCAGCGACATACACTGTAGGTAATGGGTTCGAGCCCGGCCCAGGCCTGCTTAACAATAATGACAAGTACAACCAAAAAAAAAAAAAAAAAAAATTCTGTTGTTTATAAGCCACCAGTTTATGGTATTTTGTTACAGCAGTCCACATGGACCTTAGCATAAAACACATTGTTTGTATAGTTTAGACACAATGAGCCTTTCCAGTTGGGTGGTAGGAACCCTCCCAAAATCCAAGTTCCAGCCAAGGACAGAGCCTCATGCTGTCACCCTGGGTAGAGTGCCGTGGCATCATAGCTCACAGCAACCTTCAACTCCTGGGCTCAGGCGATTCTCCGGCCTCCACCCATTAAGTAGCTGGGGCTACAGGTGCCGGCCACAACGCCTGGCTATTTTTTGATTGCAGCCGTCATTGTTGTTTAGCAGGCCCAGGCTGGATTTGAACCCGTCAGCTCAGGTGTATGAAGCTGGTGCTTTGCCTCTTGAGCTACAGGCGCCAAACCTGTAAGCTGGATTTTCAAAGGATCTGCTATGTTAACTCTTTTCTGCACACCTTCCAACCCATTCTTCAATGGGGAACTAGAGAGAATCTTCTTAAAATATAAACTAGATTATGATATACATATAATGTACTTTGATGAAAATTAAACTCTTTACAATGATGCACAATTTGCTGCATGAAGTCAACACTGCATTCCTCTCCAAAGTCCTCTCTTACCACTCTACTCAGCATCACCCTCTAGTCACACTGGCCTCAAACTTCTAGAACATCACTGACCAAAAGAACCTTCTGCAATAATGAGAATGTTCTTCTGCTGGTGTCCACCAACCAACTCCTGAGCACTTGAAAAGCATCTGAGGAAATAAACTTTAATTTTAATTAATTTAAATTTATTTTATTTTACTATTTACTTATTTATTTTTGACACAGTGTCTCACTCTGTCACCCTGAGTAGAGTGCTGTGACATCATAGCTCACGACAACTCTTGCGCTTGAGCAATCAATCCTCTTGCCTCAGCTTTCTGAATAGCTGGGACTACAGGCATGAACCACCTCACCCAGCTAGTTTTTCTATTTTTTAGTAGAGGCAGTGTTTCACGCTTGCTCAGGCTGGTCTTGAACTCCTGAGCTCAAGCAATCCACCTGCTTTGGCACTTCCGAGAATGCTAGGATTACTGGCATGTGCCACCTTGCTCAGCAAATTAATTTAAATTTAAATAGCTACATGTGGCTAGTAGCTATCACATTGGGCAGCTCAGTTCTAGAACACATCAAGCTTTTCCCATTTTAAGGCCTTTTGTTGTGTGGGCAATTACCTTGGTATGATGGTAAAGGTCAATTATACTATCAGACGGGCTATTCTAAAAAGCAAAGAACAGCAGGACTGACAGACCAAATTAAAATCTTTAAATTATACATACGGCTTATTAAATCAACTTAAAACATACAGCAAAAAGGAAAGGCATAAGTTAACCTACTGTTAGGAATTGGTGCAAGAAAGGTGGAAAGATCACACTATTTAAATCCTGGGTTATACAACATTTGTGTATCCTACATCTCTCTGTTACATCTCTCTTCTCTGTTGATGAGCCAAAGTTGAGGTTAAGCAAAGGGGCCCAGAGAGAGAAGGGTTATGGGTCAGAGATGTAAATTTATTCTACCCGAAGGACTTAGGAGGAACAAGTACATCTGGCCTGTAGCTATAGCTTGCCAATTAGCCTGCTGAACAACTATGGGTTTTATTTGGGCTATGGATTTATGTCTTGAAGGGAGAGGACACATGGACCAGAATAGTTATTACCCATGAGTGGTTGAATTAAGACCTCATCTAAGTGTTCATGCATATTTAGTGTATCCTGGTCATTAAATGTCTTGTATTAATATATATTTAATTTGTCATGAATATTTAGTGCCTATGTGCTTCGTGTATATTTATACCCCATCAATATTACTTTTGGTTCTTTCATTTCTATCTACATTTAACACATACATGCAGTACCTGCAAATTACTTACCCATACTTAACATCTTTTGAGTTTCATCTGTCTCACTTGTTTTTTATTTTCTTCTGTAGCATAACAATATTTTCTTTTTTCAGACAGAGTCTCACTTTGTTGTCCCTGGTAGAATGCCATAGCATCATAGCTCAGAGCAACCTCATACTCTTGGGCTCAAGGGGTGGTGCCTGTGGCTCAGTGGGTAGGGCACTGGCCCCTTATACTGAGGGTGGCAGGTTTGAATCCAGCCCTGGCCAAACTGCAACAAAATATAGCCGGGCGTTGTGGCAGGCGCCTGTAGACCCAGCTACTCAAGAGGCTGAGGCAAGAGAATTGCTTGAGCCTAAGAGTTGGAGGTTGCTGTGAGCTTGAGCCCAAGAGTTGGAGGTTGCTGTGAGCTATGACGCCACAGGGAGCGACAAAGCGAGACTGTCTCAAAAAAGAGGGGAAAAAACAAACAAACAAACAAAAAAAGACACAGCAAGAAGACAACTGTCTATTAGCCAGGAAAAGGAGGATTTACCAAAAATCCAACTCTGATAGCACTTTAATCTTGGACTTCTAACCTCTAGAATTGTAAGAAAATAAATAAATAAATTTATTTTTTTTTGAGACAGAGTCTCAATTTGTCGTCCCTGGTAGAGTGCCATGGCATCATAGCTCATAGCCACCTCAAACTCCTGGACTCAAGCAATCCTCTTGCCTCAGCCTCCCAAGTAACTGGGGCTACAGGAACCCGTCACAATGCTAAGCTATTTTTAGAATTGGGGTCTCACTCTTGCTCAGGCTGGTCTCCAGCCCATGTGCTCAAGCAATCCATCCATCTCAGTCTCCTAGAGTGCTAGGATTACAGGTGTGAGACACTGCCTGGCCAGAAAAATAAATTTCTAAAGCTAGTCAGTGTATAGTATATTGTTATGGCAGTCTCTGAACTGTTTCTATTTACAGTGCTTCTGATACTAAATATGTGGGTTTTCTTCTCACACCAATCAGTTCTTCAACTCAGTAGATACTAATTGGGTGTCCAAGAATTTGATTCAATCCTAACACTACTTGGAGTTATCATCAGATCCCACAAATTAAAGGCTCAGTCCACAAGACTGCTCCCACTTCAGATGCCAGTTGTAAGTCCCTGGTTGCCACCTGCACTTCGGACCAACCAGTTATAAATTGGGTGTTCTCACTACTCCCTGCTCATGTCTGACAGTTTGCTAGAGTGGCTCACAGAACTCAGGGAAACATTTTATTTACTATTACCAGTTCATTATTCAAAGAACATAATGCAAGAACAACTAAAGGAAAGAGATAGATAGGGCAAAGTGGAGGAGGGAGGCCATCCGTGCTCACTCTGAGAGCACCACCACACGATCATCTTCATGTGTTCACCAATCCAGAAGATCTCTGAACCCTATCCTTTATAGAGTTTTAATGGCAATTTCATTATGTAGTATGTTTGATTACATCATTGACATTGGTGATTAAGTGAATCTCCAGTGCCTTTCCTCTCTTCGGAGATGAAAGCAGGGCTGAAAGTTCTAACCCTCTAATCAAGTCTTGGTCTTTCTGGAAGCCAGTCCCTATCTTGAAGAGATAGGGGCATCTACCCCAGTCATCTTATTAGCATACAAAAGACATTCTTATCACTCCATACATTCTAAGGGTTTAGAAGCTGTGTGTTAGGAACCAGGAGAAAAGAGCAAATATATATTTTTATCATATCATTCAGCCCTAGCAGACAATAAGCCATCTATCAGATCTATCTAAAGTAGGTCTTCACGGCTGGGTGTGGTGGCTCACACCTGTTATCCTAGCACTCTGGGAGGCCAGCACGGGTGGATTGCTTGAGTTCATAGCTTGGAGACCAGCCTGGCACTCTGGGAGGCCCAAGGCAGGTGGATTACTTGAGTTCATAGGTTAGAGACCAGTCTGAACCAGAGCTAGACCCCATCTCTACTAAAAATAGAAAAACTGAGGCAAGAGGATCGCTTGAGCCCAAGAGTTGGAGGTTGCTGGGAGCTATGATCTCACAGCTCTCTACCCCAGGCAACAGCTTGAGACTTTGTCTCAAAAAAAAAAAAGCCTTCGCGCCTCTGGCACAGTGGTTAGGGCACCAGCCATAGACACCGAGGTTGGTGGGTTTGAACCTGCCTGGGCCAGTTAAACAACAATGACAACTGCAACAAAAAATAGCCGGGAGTTGTGGTGGGCGCCTATAGTCCGAGCTACTTACAAGGCTGAGGTAAAAGAATCACTTAAGCCCAAGAGTTTGAGGTTGCTGTGAGCTGTGATGCCACAGCACTCTACTGAAGGCAAATAGTGAGACTGTCTCAAAAAAAAAAAAAAGTAGGTCTTCACCATCCCCATTGATTTGTTAAAATTCTATTTATTTCTTCCCACTTATGGTAATTTATTTTATTTTATTTATTTGTTTACTTTTTTTACCCGTTTTTCTCAATAAATTGTAAGCTTTCTTTCTTTTTTTTTCTTTGAGACAGAGCCTCATTTTATCACACTCCATAGAGTGCCATGGCATCGTAGCTCACAGTCACCTCAAACTCTTGGGCTGAAGAGATTCTCTTGCATCAGCCTCCCCAGTAGCTCAGACTACAGGCGCCCACCACAATACCTAGCTATTTTTTTTTTTCGTTGTATTTTGGTCGGGGCCGGGTTTGAACACTCCACCTTCGGAATATGGGGGCAGCACCCTATTCCTTTGAGCCACAGGTGCAGCCCCCAACACCCTGCTAGTTTTAGAAATGGGGTCTCACTGGCTGAGGCTGGTCTCAAGCCACCACACCAGGCCTAAAAACTTTCTTACAGCTGTGTATCAAATTTGCTCACTGCTGTAACCTAAGCACATTGTCAATGAGTATTTGTGAACAGAATTTCAAAGCACATATTCAAAAATGAAAGAATGAAACTTCAAGGTGGGTCGACGCAGTGGCTCACTCCTGTAATCCCACGACTCTGGGAGATCGAAGCAGGTGATTGCCTGACCTCACAGGTTTGAGACCAGCCTGAGCCAGAGTAAGACATTGTCTCTAAAAATAGTTGAGTGTTGTGGCACAGCTCCCATAATCCCAGGTACTTGGGAGGCTGAGGCAAGAGAATCACTTGAGTCCAAGAGCTTGAAGTTGCTGTGAGCTATGACGCCAGGGCATTCTACCAAGGGTGACAAAGTGAGACTCTGTCTCCAAAAAAAAAAAAAAAAAAGAAAGAAAGAAACTTTAAAATGCATATTAACATTTGAGGAAAAACTACCTATAGATATGCATACCTGGCTCTTGAAAATTATTTTCAATGTAGTTATGTGCCTGCAACCAAAATTATTTTATTATTGGAAAAATACATAACATGAAATTTACTATTTTAACCATTTAAAAATCCATAGTTTTGGGGCAGCACCTGTGGCTCAGTGGGCAGGGCGCCGGCTCCAAATACCGAGGTTGCTGTGGGTTTGAACTACCGAGGGTGGTGGGTTTGAACTCGGCCCCGGCCAAACTGCAACAACAAAAAAAAATAGCCAGGTGTTGTGGCGGGTGCCTGTAGTCCCAGCAGCTCAGGAGGCGGAGGCAAGAGAATTGCCTAAGCCCAGGAGTTGGAGGTTGCTGTGAGCTGTGATGCCATAGCACTCTACCCAGGGCGACAAAGTGAGACTCTGTCTCAAAAAAAAAAAAACCCCAAAAACCCATAGTTTTCTGTGGCATTAAATATTTTCACATCATTGTGCAACTATCCTTCCAGTTCATCTACAAAACTTTTTGAACATCCCAGACTGAAACACTACACCCACTAAACGTACTCATCTAATGCCTCATTCTTTCCTCCCTCTAGCCCCTGGCAGCCACCATTCCTCCTTCTGCCTCTATGAATTTGACCCCTGTATAAGTGAAATCATACAGTATTTGCCCATTTGTGATTGACTTATTTCGCTTCACTTAATGTTTTCAAAGTTCATTCATGTTGTAGCATTGTCAGAATGTCATGCTTTTTAAGGATGAATAATATTCCACTGTATGTATATGTCACATTTTAAAATCTATTCATCTGTAGATGAACGTTTGGGTTGTTCCCACCTTTTGGCAATTGTAAAGAAAGCTGCCTGAACACTAGTGTACAAATATGTGCTTTCGTTTCCTCTGAGTATATACCTAGAAGTGGAATTGCTGGTTCAGATGGTAATTTTATGCTTGAAATCTTTGTTTTTCCTTTATTTTTCCTAGACAAAATTCTTACAGTAGAATTTTCAGTATTCTAGTCTTTTGTGTAGGCTGGCTTTGCCTAGCTGGGAAATCAGCCAAACAAGACTTTCTGGATTCAGTTTAACTTAGGTAACTCTGAGTTTGCACTATCAGATTCCATTAGGTGCCCAGAATAGAGCAGAGAACAAACATGTTCAAAACAAGCTGTTTGGGTTCTTTTTCAGGCAGGATTGCTGCACATTCAAGGTTAGACTAATAAAAGGAAAAGTCAATGAGAGAAAAACCATGACAGAAAGTCAAAGCCAAACTGATAACCAAGGTGAAGCCTTGGTTGTTTTCCCTCTATAAACGATAAAGAGAAAATCGAACTTATTTTAATATGGTTTCTGAGAGTCTCTATCCATTTTAGGTTGTACTGAAGAGAAAGTATAGTTCCAGAATCTTCTTAGTATTTTGCTTTTCTCCTTACAGAGGTAGGGTGGGGTAGTAAGAAAGAATGTTGGACTGTGTGTAAGAGGTCTGGTTTCTAGTGGGATCTTGCCATGGACTTGCCAGGGGAACTCACTGGCTCTCTGAGCTGCAATTTCCTCCACCATGTGTTGAGAGAACTGTTGCTTCTCCAAGAACTTTTAACAGCCCTAACAATGTTATAGGATTTTTCTTCTTATTCTTTTTTTTTTTTTTAATAGAGACAGAGTCTCACTTTATGGCCCTTTTGGTAGAGTGCCATGCCATCACAGCTCACAGCAACCTCCAGCTCTTGGGCTTAGGCGATTCTCTTGCCTCAGCCTCCTGAGTGGCTGGGACTACAGGCGCCCACCACAATGCCCGGCTATTTTTCTTTTTTTGTTGCAGCTTGGCCGCGGCTGGGTTTGAACCCACCACCCTCGGCATATGGGACTGGCGCCCTACTCACTGAGCCACAGGCGCTGCCCTTCTTATACTTTAATTCTCAGAGAGTAATGTATTTATTTTTTTGAGACAGAGTTTCACTTTATCACCCTGGGTAGAGATCTGTGGCATCACAGCTCATAGCAACCTCAAACTCTTGGGCTAAAGTGATTCTCTTGCCTCAGCCTCTCAAGTAGCTGATATTTCAGGCCTGTGTAACTACACCCGCTGGCTAGTTTTTCTGTTTTTAGTAGAGACAGGATCTTGCTCTTGCTTAGGCTGGTCTTGAATTCTTGAGCTCAGGCAATCCTCCTGCCTCTGCCTTCCAGAGTGCTAGGATTGCAGGGTGAGCCACAACACCCAGCCTAATTCTCAGCGAATAATGTAGAACTTCTTTTTCTTTCTCATTCTGTCACTCTTTGTAGAATGCTTTGGCATCATCATAGCTCACAGCAACCTCAAATGCTTGGGCTCAAACAATCCTCTTACTTCAGCCTTTCCAGGAGCTGGGATTGCAGGTGCCTGCCATAATGCCTGGCTTCTCTCTCTCTCTCTCTCTGTTTCTTTCTTTCTTGATAGAGTCTCACTTGGTTATCCTTGGTAGAGTGCCATGGCATCTTAGCACACAGCAACCTCAAACTCTTGGGTTCAAGTGATCCTCTTGCCTCAGCATCCCAAGTAGCTGGGACTACAGGCACCTGCCACAACCCCTAGCTGTTTTTCAGAGATGGGGGGTGTCTCGCTCTGGCTCAGGCTGGTCTCGAACCTGTGAGGTCAAGCAGTCCACCTTCCTCAGCCTCCCTAGTGCTGGGACTACAGGGATGAGCCCCCATGCCTGGCTGCTAATTTTTCTATTTTTAGTAGAGACAGAAATTTGCTCTTGCTGAAGCTGGTCTCCAACTCCCTAACTCAAGCAATCCTACCACCTGAGCCTCCCAGAGTGCTAGTGCTAGAATTATAGGTGTGACCCATAGTGTTCACCTTCCCTCCCCCCCCTTTTTTGTTGCAGTTTTTGGCTGGGGCTGGGTTTGAATCCGCCACCTCCAGTATATGGGGCCAGCACCCTACTCCTTGAGCCACAGGCACTGCCCCCCTACCCCTTTTTAAAATTGAGACAAAGTCTCACTCTGTAGCCCAGTCCCCAGTAGCTGGGACTACAGGCACCCACTACTACATCTAGCTAATTTTTCCTTTTTTGTAGAGATGGGGTCTTGCTTTGCTAGGGTGGATCTTGAACTCCTGAGCTCAAGGGATCCTCCTTCTTCAGCCTCCCAGAAGTCTAAGATTATAGTCCTAAACCACCAGCCCATAATGTGTAACTTATTTGCATATATGTTTTATCTACCCTGCTAAATTATAAGAACCTTAAAAAACATATTCAGTTTGCTATCCCTCACAACAAATTAAATAAATATTTGAAGTAAGGGAGAATGAATAATTGAGCTAACTCTTTTCATTTTGCAAGATAACTTTTCAATGAGAATTGTTTCTTTTTTTGGTGAGATAAATATCCTTTTAGCTAGGTGATAATGATTATTTTATAATAATGACAGTGTAATGATATTGTTCCCTATTTTGTCCAATTAAAAACAATTTGTGGTTACTTTATTTTATTTGTGTATTTATTTATTTAGAAACAGAGTCTTACTCTGTTGCCCCCAGGCTAGAATACCATGGCATCCTAGCTCACATCATCCTCATGAGCTCAACCAATCCTCTCACCTTAGTCTCTTGAGTAGTTAGTTGGGACTGCAGGTGCCTGCCACAATGCCAGGTTAGCTTTTTCCTATTTTTAATAGAGATAGGGTCTCAATCATGATGGTCTAGACCTCCTGAGCTCAAGCAATCGCCTTATTTGGGATCTCAGAGTGATATGACTACAGGTAGGAGCCACCTCTTGAGGCCAATTTGTGGATTATTTTAGAATAAAAAAATCCAAAAATAATACATTAGGTTAATATTCTATTTTACTACTTTTTCAGCAAATAAACTCTCAGGGAAGCTTTCGTAATGAATCAGAACCATTTACTACAAGTGTGTAATTATATTAGTCAGAGTCAGGGCTCTTACAGTTGAACATGTCAGAAGACTTAGCTCAAACTGGCTTCAATCAAAAAGGAAAATTTATTGACCCATGTAGGCAAAAACTTTAGCATGGCTGAATCAAGGACTGAATGATGTCATTTGGATTTGCTCTTACTTGTTTCATTTCCTGGCATTTTCTCTGTTAGGTCAGTTCTACCTTTATAGTTATAAAGCTCAGAATGCCAAACTTACATGCTATCTTCTCAGCAATCTTCTTTTTTTTGTTTTTTGTTTTTTTGAGACAGAGTCTCACTTTGTCATCCTCAGTGGAGTGCTGTGGTGTCACATCTCACAGCAACCTCCAGCTCTTGGACTTAGGTGATTCTCTGGCCTCAGCCTCCCGCGTAGCTGGGACTACAGGTGCCCACCACAATGCCTGGTTATTTTTTGTTGTTGCAGTTTGGCTGGGGCTGGGTTCAAACCCGCCACTCTTGGTATATAGGGCCGGCGCCCTATTCAATGAGCCACAGGCACCACCCAAGCAATCTTGGTGTTAAGACAGTGTCTCATTCAGAACACTCAATGACTCCAAGAGTTAAGTTGCATTGTTTGAATGGTCATGCAAGGGGATATGCTTACACCTAGAGTAGTTCTAGATATATGGAATACATTGATTGTTTAGGCCTGGGTTATGTGCCCATGCTGGAGTCCAGGCTCACCTCCTCCTGAACTTCATGGACTGAGAGTGTTGGAAAGGTGACTCCCCATTAGAAAACTGGGGATTCTTAAGCAGAAGAAGGCACAGTGGATGACAGGCAGTTATGAACAGTGGGACTCCAGAGCAAAACCAACAATAAACAAATCCTAGTTCTGCAAAACAAAACTACAGGTTTTATTTTTTAAATGTATAGCCATCTTTAGTTTAAATAATAAATACACTAGTTTTTGGCTCGGCGCCTGTGGCTCAAGCAGGTAAGGTGCCAGCCACATACACCTGAGCTGGCAGGTTAGAATCCAGCCTGGGCCTGCCAAACAACAATGATGACTGCAACCAAAAAATAGCTGGGTATTGTGGCAGGTGCCTATAGTCCCAGCTACTTGAGAGGCAGAGGCAGAAGAATCGCTTGAGCCCAGGAGTTTGAGGTTGCTGTGAGCTGTGATGCCACAGCACTCTACCCAGGGTGACAGCTTGAGGCTCTGTCTCAAAAAATAAATAAATAAATAAATAAAATAAAATAAAAAATAAATACGCTAGTTTTTAATATTAATTAGGTGAACTTTTGGTTGTTTTCAGAAACCCTAGACCCCAAAGAGTTTTACTACGTAGATCTTGAATATTTATAGTAAAAAGTAAAACTGATATGGATCTTTTAAACAAAAGAGATCTAGGTTTTCAAATGCTTCTGCATTCCATACATTTTATTAAGTACCTGTTGTGTATTTCTTTGGAAATTCTACGATTTCCTTGAGAATATCTCCGTATTAGTAAGACAGATTTTGACCTCATAGGCACTCTGAAAGGATCTGTAGGCCTTTCAGGTCAAAGGACCACACTATCTTTTTTTTTTTTTTTCTTCATAGGCGAAAGAGCGAAAGTAGTCCCCCACTACCACAAATTATGCAGTTGAGTTTCCCACATTTGGAGAAATCACAGGGGTCAGCACATGCGGAGTGCAATGGATAAGCCTTGCCCTGAGAAAACCACCTTTATGATCATGGTATCTCCCCGCCAGGTAAGTATTGGACCACACTATTTTTTTTTTAATTTATTTATTTTTATTGTTAAATCATAGCTATGTATATTAGTGCAATCAAGGGGTACAATGTGCTGCTTTCATATACAATCTGAAGTATTCTCATCAAACTGTTCAGTGTAGCCTTCATGGCATTTTCTTAGTTACTGTATGTAGGCATTTGTATTCTGCATTTAGTAAGTTTTGCCTGTACCCATTCTAAGATGCACCATAGTTGTTTTCGTTTTTTGTTTTTTTTTTTTGAGACAGAGTCTCACTATGCCACCCTTGGTTGAGTGCGGTGGCATCACAGCTCACAGCAACCTCAAACTCTTGGGCTTAAGCAATTTTCTTGCCTCAGCCTCCCAAGTAGCTGGGACTATAGGTGCCCACCACAATGCCCGACTATTTTTTTGTCACAGTTGTCATTGCTGTTTAGCTGGCCTGGGCCAGGTTTGAACCCACCAGCCTGGGTATATGTGGCTGGCACCCTACCCATTGAGCTATGGGCGCCACCATGGACCACAGTATCTTATTAGATCTGCTGGTATTGGTGCCTTCTAGAATTCCTTATATATTTCACTGGGCACATGGCAAACTGAGTAATCTGCTGGTTCTTAAGGTGTGGTTCTGAGGTGACATCGGAATTTGCATTTTAACCAATTCCCATATAATTCAAAAGTCTTTAATGCTGGAATAGGAGTCTTTTCTGTTTTCCTTTGATTTATTCTAAAGGGAAGTTTTAAGCAGGTAGTCAAAAATGCCCAAACCTCAGATTTTCAAGCCCTCCATGTTTATCTTTCAAAAATAGTATATCATTCACTTTACCAACTCTCTGTGTTAAATAAAGACTCAAAATAGGGTTGTTACCATGGCTCATACCTTTAATTCCAACACTTTTGAGAGGCCAAAGCAGAATTACTTGACACCTGGAGTTTAAGACTGGCTGGGGAAATATAGCAAGACTCCATCTGAAACAAATAAACAAACAACACCCCACCCCCACCCCCAAATTAAGTATTAAGTTTCGGCTGGGTGCAGTGGCTCATGCCTGTAATCCTAGCACTCTGGCAGGCTGAGGTGGATTACTTACGTTCATGAGCTCGAGACCAGCCTGGGCAAGAGTGAGACTCCACTGGCCACTGTGGTTGGCTACTATAGTCCCAGCTACTTGGGAGGCTGAGGCAAGGGGATTACTTAAGCCCAAGTGTTTGAGGTTGCTGTGAGCCATGATTCCACTGCCCTCAACTGAGGGCAACAGAGTGAGACTGTCAGAGAAAAAAAAAAAAAAAAAGTTCAAACCCTTATCTAAATATCATCTAAATCAGATATGGGCAACATATTCCTCTTCAGCTGTAAACTTGTGAAACCAGATAAATTATATGCTTCCAAAATACAATGGTAACACAAGCATAGAATAGATAAAGTTGTCCCCCCTTATCAGTGAGGGATATGTTCCATTGCATGCCTGAAACCATAGCTAGTACTGAACCCAATATATACCATGCTTTTTCCCATACATACATAATTATGATAAGGTTTAATTTATAAATTAGGCACAGTAAGAGATTCGTAACAATCATAAAATAGAGCAATTATCACAATACTATTTTTTTTTTAAATTGTTGGGGATTCATTGAGGGTACAATAAGCCAGGTTAGACTGATTGCAATTGTTAGGTAAAGTCCCTCTTGCAATCATGTCTTGCCCCCAGAAAGTGTGGCACACACCAAGGCCCCATCCTCCTCCCTCCTTCCCTCTTTCTGCTTTTCCTCCTCCCCCCATAACCTTAATTGTCATTAATTATCCTCATATCAAAATTTAGTACCGTATATACTCGAGTATAAGCCAAGTTTTTTGGGCACAAAATTTGTGCCAAGTTCGGGTTTTTGTGCCGAAAAAACTCGGCTTATACTCGAGTATATACGGTACATAGGATTCATGCTTCTCCATTCTTGTGATGCTTTACAAAGAATAATGTCTTCCACTTCCGTCCAGGTTAATACGAAGGATGTAAAGTCTCCATTTTTTTAAATAGCTGAATAGTATTCCATGGTGTACATATACCACAGCTTGTTAATCCATTCCTGGGTTGGTGGGAATTTAGGCTGTTTCCACATTTTGGCGATTGTAAATTGAGCTGCAATAAACAGTCTAGTACAAGTGTCCTTATGATAAAAGGATTTTTTTCCTTCTGGGTAGATGCCCAGTAATGGGATTGCAGGATCAAATGGGAGGTCTA
>CAUYPK010038500.1:0-17675 GCA_963574355.1 Loris lydekkerianus
TAAAATGTACTCTCCTTTGGTATGGTCTCTTTGGGGCCAATGGGGACAAAGAGAAAACCAGTAGTGCAACTGTTTTGATACTGAATATTGATATGTGTCTTTTTGAAATAAAGAACCAGTCCCTCCAAAAAAAAAAAAAAAAAAAAAGATAAAACTTCAATGTAATACTTACTACAAAATAATAAAAAAAAAAACAGAAAATTTCAATAAAAGGATTGCAAAGGGTTGGGTGTGGTGATTCATGCCTGTAATCCTGGAACTCTGGGAGGCCGAGGCGGGTGGATTACTTAAACTCAGGAGTTCAAGACTAGCCTGAGCAAGAGCCAAGACCCTGTTGCCAAAAAATAGCCAGGTGTTGCAGCAGGTGCCTGTAGTCCCAGCTACTCATGAGGCTGAGGTAGGAGAATTGTTGGAGCCCAAGAGTTTAAGGTTGCTGTGAACTATGATGCCACAGCACTCAACTCCAGGGCAACAAAGTGAGGCTCTGTCTCAAAGAAAAAGAAAAAAAAGCCTGGTGCGATGGCTCACACCTATAATCCTAGCACTCTGGGAGGCCGAAGTGAGTGGATAGCTTGAGCTCTGTCTCAAAGAAAAAAAAAAAAGGGTTGGCAAATAGAGAAAACATCCTAGAAAGTAGAGTAAAAAGTAAAAGTAGGGCCTGGCGCAGTGGCTCACACCTGTGCCTGTAATCCTTACCTTCTGGGAGGCCAAGGTGGGTGGATGGCCTCAGCTCAGGTTTGAGACCAGACTGAGCCAGAGTGAGACCCCGTCTTTTCTTTCTTTCTTTCTTTCTTTTTTTTTTTTTTGGTGAGACAGAGTCTCAAGCTATTGCCCTGGGTAGAGCGTTGTGGCATCACAGCTCACAGCAAACTCAAACTCTTGGGCTTAAGTGATTGTCTTGCCTCAGACTCCCTAGTAGCTGTAGCTGGGACTACAGGCCAGTTGTCATTGTTGTTTTATCTGGCTCAGGTTGGGTTTGGACCCTCCAGCCCTGGTGTATGTGGCTGGCGCCCTACCCACTGAGCTACAGGCGCCGCCAGACCCCGTCTTTAAAAAACAAAAAATAGCTGGGCGTTGTGCTGGGTGCTTGTAGTCCCAGCCACTTGGGAGGCTGAAGCAAGAGAATCACTTCAGCCCAAGAGTTTGAGGTTACTATGAGCTATGACACCATAGCACTCTAAAAAGGGTGACAAAGTGAGGCTTTCTAAAAAAAAAAAAGTTGGAGGTGAACATTGGGTGGGAGTAATGGAGAAAGAGACCTAAAGTCTCTTCTTGTGCCACAGCACTCCACTCCAAAGCAGAGCCTCCCTTTCACATCTGGTGGCTGGTAGGAAGAAGTGATTTGTTCACCTCTCAGCCAATATAGACTTGATATCAGGTAGCAAAATCAAGAAATGTTGACATCAGGTAGCAAAATCAAGAAATGTTGACATCTTGCATCTCTGACTGAAGGAGGGAAGCCTCAGGGTTATTGGTTGCAACAGTTCAGAGTGGAGGCCTGTCTTGCATGCTGAAAAGAGGAAGGAAGTGGGTTTGGTTCAAGTAACATAGGGTTTTTTTTGTTTGTTTTTTTCTGAGATAGAGTCTTACTCTGTTGCCCAGGCTAGAGTGCTATGGCCTCAGCCTATCTCACAGCAACCTCAGTCTCCTGGGCTCAGATGATCCTCCTGCCTCTGCCTCCCAAGTAGCTGGGATTACAAGCACCCTCCACAACTCCCAGCTAATTTTTCTGTTTTTAGTAGAGACCAAGTCTTGCTCTTGCTCAAGCTGGTCTGAAACTCCTCGGTTCAAGGGATCCTCCTACAGACTCGTGCCCCAGCCCCATAGACTGGCTGTCTCTTCATTTGCTGTTTTGCTCTCAGGACCATTTGCAGAGGCTTTACATGGGTGTCTGTTTTAGTTTTTACTGCAGTCTGGGTGGGTCCGCCAAGCTCTCCTTGCTGTCCTGCAGGGGTCAATGTCTTGGTACTATACTCGCAACTTTTGTGTAAGTTTAAAAGTATTTCAATAGGTAAAGTTTACATGGATGGAGCTGGAACATATTCTTCTTAGTAAAGTATCTCAGGAATGGAAGAAAAAGCATCCAATGTACTCAGTTCTACTATGAAGCTAAATTATAGCTTTCACATGAAGGCTATAGCCCAACTATAGCAAAAGACTATGGGGAAAGGGCCAAGGAAGAGGAAGGGAGGGGGGAGGTTAGGGTGGAGGGAGGGTAATGGGTGGGGCCACATCTATGGTGCATCTTAGAATGGGTACAGGCGAAACTTATAAATGCAGAATACAAATGCCTACATACAGTAACTAAGAAAATGCCATGAAGGCTACGCTGAACAGTTTGATGAGAATACTTCAGATTGTATATGAAACCAGCACACTGTACCCCTTGATTGCACTAATGTACACAGCTATGATTTAACAATAAAAATAAATTTAAAAAAGTATTTCAATAAATATATTTTTAAAAGCACATAAGTATTTAGGAATCGATAGATCAAAATAGAAAGCCCGTTCACTCTTGCCATTTATTTTCCACACTATCGGTAGTAAACACTAGCAGTGTTCATAATACCACCCGGAACCGGGGTTCAAACCAAACCATACGCTAATACAGAAGCCCTGGGCAGGAAATAGCGAGCGAGCAGTCTACCAAGAGAATGTTTCAACTTGGAGGAGGGATCTGCAGAGTCAGTGAGTGTAGGGTATCAGACTTTTGTAGGGTTAAAGTTTTAAAAGTCGCGACGCCAGCAGAGGGAGAGTGGGCAGGGACACGCCACGGAGAGTGGGCAGGAAGCCACGTCGGCTCCCAGGCTTTCGGTTTCTTTGTTCAAGGTAGCGAAGGCTAACAGGGAGCCGGAGGACAGTCCAGGCACAGAGTGAAAGACAACGGTACGTGCCCCGCGCTGCAGCCCAGGAGACCAGCCTTGACCCCAAGACCCGACGCAGAGTTTTTGCGTCAGGGTCGCCGCAGGCCCCTCACAGACCTGCGCGCGCGACAACTAGCCCCGGGCAGGGGTGCGGGGTAGGGGCCCAGCAGGGGTGGGCCTTCTTCCTGGTGACCCAGCTCCGGATCTTTGTTAATTTCCAGTTTGCCCCGCGGGCATTGGCTGGAAGCCCCCGCCCCCTCCTCCACTTCCTTCCTGGTTCTCATCTTCTCACCCCCTTCTCCCCGCTCTCTGTCTTAGATTCCTGGCTTGGCGGTCCTAGGCTGCTGGGGTCCCTGTGGCCCTACCGACTGGACCGACGGGGAAGTAACCCTTGGTTAATACTGGCCACCGTGCAGCCCCTGGCAGAGAAACCGGCTGTGAGCTTTGGTGTGGGGTCCCCTGTGTCTTATAAACGTTTCTAAAGATGATGTTGAGAGTTGCTCAATTCCTGGGGTAAACTGCTGTTGAAAAGATTGGGCAATTCTCCTTTTGATCAGTTAATGGAAGATAGACTTTTTTTGGGTAGAGTGTTTAAGCGCTCAGGCTTTGACTCGGCTGGAACAACTGGCCGGACCGGAGTTTTTACTCTTTCGCAATATCCTGGTGGTGGAAGTAGGGCAGAGTTGTTACTCCCCAAAGCAGTTTAATGTGTACATTATTTCGGCAAGTTACACGTGTCGCGATTCAGGCAGTTGTCTGGTCCTCCCTTCTTCGTGTGCTCGTGACCAAAGAGTGAGCAGACCCACCAAAAGCAAAGCAAGCGTGAAACTAAGTTTATTGAGGAAGAGAAAGATAGGTTTACAGAGTAAGACACGTTGGTCACAGACCAGAGGGAAATCCCATTGTGACAAAAAGTTCTAGTACAGTCTGGGGTTCTCTTTTATACTGTCTTGCTGGGGCCCTGCTCTAGGTTCAGACCTTAATCAGAACTACTTTGATGGACAGTTAAGACGTGATAATTCACTTTAGCAATTCTATTGTGCTCCAGCTGCCTAGCCTGGGGGCTTCCTCCTTCCCCCAGGTGGCAGCCAGTTATGGAGGATAGAATTTCTGCAAGGCCCCACTAAGATGGAGCCCGCCCCTGTCTTTCCTTCCTGGTGGGGCAGTTGCTCCAGGCAACCCCAAGGCAGAGCACCCCTTTTGTCGTTTTTCCCTAGGAGAGAGGGAATTTGCACTACTGAACACAAGGATAGCCTGTTTTCCTTTTCTGGAGAAACACAGTGGAATGTTCTTGCTCGAGTGTATCCTTCCTGACTTGGAAGAGCTGATGTTTTTAGTGTTATTAACAGTGGAATGCAGTAGAACAAAGGCCATTGAAACAGAGGGGAAGTTTTTGGCCCTAGGAAACAGGAAGTAAGTTAGAGGATGACCAAGCTCTTTTAAAGGTTTTAATTGGCTGACTTTTTAAGTTTGTTCTGAGGCAACATTGGTGAAGCCAATGGGGGATACTGTATGTAAAAGCATTTGGACTTGTACAACTGACAATCAAGAACTAAAACCGAGCGCTGGCCTGCTTTAGACAAAAGATTTCAGATAAGAGGAACAGAACTTTAGGTATTTTTCCTTTGGGTGGTTTCTCTAGATAATCTTAAACAAGAGTTTCATTGAACAAAGAACTTGGATCAGGCTGGGCGAGGTGGCCCACGCCTGTAATCCTAGCACTCTGGGAGGCTGAGGCGGGTGGATCTCTTGAGCTCACGAGTTGGAAACTAGCCTGAGCAAGAGAAAGACACATCTCCACTGAAAATAGAAAAATGAGCCAAGCGTTATGACGTCCCAGCTACTCTGTAGGCTGACTCAAGCTCACGGGGGGCCCAGGAGTTTTTGAGTTTGCTGTGAGCTGGGCTGACACCATGGCACTCTAGTCTGGGGGAACAGAATGAGAATCTTGTCTCAAAAAACAAACTGAAAGAACCAGACCAGCGCCATCTTAGGAGTTAAGTTTCGCTTCCCCCCGCCCCACCCATTTCACTCAGTAAGTTTAACTTTCCAGTTAAGCACAGGCAATTCCCCGAAATCATGAGACAACTATCCACCAATCAGGGACCTCCCCCACCCGACCAATCCAGAAGTGCCCCCTTTGTTTCAAGCTGTGCACGCCCGCACGCCCGCTGCGCGGGACCATAAAACCCTCCTGCTCCAGAGCTCAGAACTCCTGGCTCAGATCCTTTGTAGCGGAGGCCCAGGGAGCCCAAGTTCGAACTTGCAATAAATGGCCCTTTTGTTTTTACATCGGACCGGCTCCCTGGTGGTCTCTGTGGGGGATTTCAAGATCTGGGCACAACAAAACAAACAAAAAACACAATCAAAAAGCTTGAGGAAAAAAAGACAGGGTTGAAAGGGAACTTGGAATGTTTGCTGTACAGAATTTTTTTTTTAACATTTGTTTTACTTACAGATTTGGGGTCGAATGTTCTAGTTAAAATGGCTTTTCCTAGCGACTTCATGTTTTACGTTTATTTGTTACTGACAATTGCACTTTCTTTAACTTTGTGTTACTTGCTCCCTTAAACCTATTTCCAAGGCAAATCCACCTTCAGGTCTCCCAGGGGCGCCATGTACTTTCCCCTAGACTCTAGCGCGACTGGGAGTAGGGGAAGTTGTGGGCAGTTTTACAGCCTGTCTAGGAGCCTCTAGGACGAGAAGTAGTCTGGTCCTAGGGATCCCCGGGGTCTTACTGCCACTCCCAGTAGGTGGCTGGGCGCCGCAGTGGCGTGCACGCGTTAACTTCTGTCAGCGCTGCGGGTTCCCTTTGGTCACACAAGGGGGATTTTGTCACCTGTAGAGACACGCGCTTAGCCATACGTGAGTTAATACCGCTCTGGGAGGATGTCGTGGGCGGCGCTGTCACGGTGGACAGCATGGAGGAGGCGCGAAGGGCCTCTACAGTCAGAGGTTCCCGGACGCTGGCCGCGGAGGGCAGCTTTTCATGCGTGTGACGCTGTCCCCCAGTTCCTCATCCCGTCGGAAGCATTTACACTTGGTTTTCCGCGGTGGCAGGTCTGAACGTTTCGGTCTAGGGAAGAGCCGGCGGCGGCCAGGGCGTGAGTACACCGAGAACTTTGCCCTTTCCGCTTCTCCCGCTCCCCACCCCCGGGATGGTGTCGTCTGGGCTCTGGGGACGTCGGGGCACTATACTCTTATCCCCGCAGAAAAGGACTGAGGCTCTTCGTTTTCGGCCCTTGGCTTCTTCCTGGAACCTTTTGGGGACTCTCAACACTGAGGCTTGTGGCTCAGCCGTGGAATGGACTTCGTTTGGAGATGGGGGCGCCCTTTAATCTGATTATTTCTTCCTTGTTAGATTAAACTCGAGTTTGTGGATTCAAATGCCTTCTTGCCTTTAATTCAGTATAATCCTTCCAACATTGATTGAGCTCTGAGTTCTGGTTGCTGAGGACACAGGAATGATCTAAACCTCATTCCTTGAGACCCAGCGAACTTGGAGTCAAGGCAGTGTAGACAAGGTCCACCGAGAAGGAAGCCCAGGGTTTTTTTTTGTTTTATTTGTTTGTTTAAAGCAGGGTTCTTACTCTGTTGCCTAAACTGGTCTCCAATTCCTGGGCTTTAAGCTATCCTCCCACCTCAGTCTCCTGAATAGCCGGTACTGTAAGATGATGCCACCTCTCCCAGCTTTGTGTTTACATTCATTCCTTTGATGATCTCCACTTCTAACCATTTTGTCTTTTTTTTTTTTTTTTTTGTTAAACAGGCCCAGGCCAGATTTGAATCCACCACCCCTGGTACACAGGGCTGACGCTCTAACCACTGAGATATAGGTGCCCCATTTTGTCTTTATTAGCCCATTTAAGTTTTTAAGTAAAATAAACAAATAGCTTCTTTGCTGTATACTGAGTTGTCATCTTTGGTAACTCAGTACTTATTATAATAGAACTAAGATCCACCAATGTGATGCCACTTTTCTCTGCATATTCAAGATGATTGTGTCTTCTGCAGTAAACTAACTCTTCAATTGAGAAATGAGTCCATATCACATATACCTCAGTTTTTCAAGGTCATTGAAAAATCGTCTTGTAGCTACTTGCTCCAAGGTTTAAAATATTTCCCAGGGTAATGACTTCCTTAGATCATCTGACTTTACAAAGGGGAACCAAAAGCTTCCTTGTCTACTATAGCACCCAGCCAACTTGTGAAATTCAAAAAATTTTTTTCCTTGACCTTCCTTTGGATTTTCCTTTTGGCTTATCTATCTGGCTTTTTATTTCTGTTTTTTACTTGCAGCTTTGTTTACAGAGTAGGTATGGACTCATTTCTTATTAACTATCTGGTAAGTGAACAAATGACTGAAATTTGATTCAGAGTTGAATGAAAAAATTCATTCCTTTAGCATTTACTGAGCATCTACTGGTGCTTTGGAATGAGAGCACATAGAAGATCTCCCTTTTCTACGGAGCTCCTTTCTAGTTGGAAAGATAGAACCAGCTGCAAAAGTTATGCTCAAAACCTTGGCAATACTATTGAAACCCCAGAGTTCAAAAGTTATACTTGACTTGTGTTCTACTGTAACCCATGTCTGGGTTATTTTGATCTGGCAAATAAATAGGGCTGTGTTCCAGGTTTACAGGCTGGGCTATTAATACTGTGAAATGTGTGGTGGCTTAGGGAAATTATTGAGAGCAAAAAGCTGTACCCCCAGAGCACCAGTTGTCTGCCTTATCTTTCAAAAAGGCTGACATTCAGCCTAACTGTAGTATGAATCTATCTCTTTTATGGAGGTAATCACCAGGAATGTCAAGGAACCAGGCAAGCGATCAGAAACCTAGGAACAGGTAAAAAATACCTGGGATGATGATAAGACTGAAGCAAATGCAGAATTTTTATTTTCTTCTCTACTTTTTGCCATTTTCTGGATTTTCCTATAGCAAGCAGGTAGTGCTTTTTATAATTAGGAAAAAGAATGCTGTGTAAAAGGGATTTTGAACAGAGCTGTCTTGGCTCTTTAGTTACAATGGATAATCCATTGTATAAACTGAGCAGATATATCCACCATGTTTAATTTTTTTGAATTAAAAATTCAAGCTAGGCTCGATGCCTGTGGCTCAAGTGGCTAAGGCGCCAGCCACATACACCTGAGCTGGCGGGTTTGAATCCAGCCCGAGCCCAGCAAACAACAATCACTGGCTGCAACCACAAAATAGCCGGGCGTTGCGGCGGGCGAATGTAGTCCCAGCTACTTGGGAGGCGGAGACAGGAAACTCGCTTCAGCCTAGGAGTTGGAGGTTGCTGTGAGCTGTGACACTATGGCACTCTACCTAGGGTGACAGCTTGAGGCCCTGTCTCAAAAAAAAAAAAAAAAAAAAAAAAAACAATTCAAGCTAATCTTGTCTATGTGAGCTTTCGAGAATGTCTGCTGAGTATTTTATTTTAGTGCAGCATACTTGATATTATGCTATTCTCTTGGACAGATAGGATTGTTACTTGAGCCACTTTTTATTCCTTTGATAAAGACCTTGAGGAGGAATACATATCTTCCTGACTGCTGTGGCATGAGGATATACATCTAACTGGTCTAAATATGACATTCGATACCTTTATGGTGATGTTTACATACCTAAAAAGAAGTGAGACTGAGCTACAGCCCTTCTTCATGCTTCTTGGGATTGGGATCTGGTCTCTGAACTCAAGCTTTGCTGAAGCAGTAAAATTTGAAATCTTGCTTAAACTCAGGCAGTTTAACCTGTTGTTAAATTTTCTTTCTTTCTTTCCTTTCTTTCCTTCTTTTCCTTCCCTCCCTCCAGCCCTCCCTCCTTCCTTTTTCTCTTTCTCTCTCACTTTATTGCCCTTGGTAGAGTGCTATGGCTTCACAGCTCACAGAAACCTCCAACTCCTGGGCTTAGGTGATTCTCTTGCCTCAGCCTCCTGAGTAGCTGGGACTATAGGCGCCCACCACAATGCCTGGCTATTTTTTTGTTGCAATTTAGCCGGGGCTGAGTTCAAACCTGCCACCCTAGGTATATGGGGCGGACGCCCTACCCACTGAGCCACAAGGGCCACCCCCCTGTTGCTAATTTTTCTTCCAAGGAAATTGAAGTCTGATAATAGATTAATGAATGCAGCAAATGCCTTACATTATCTTGTCATTTTTCCTCAGTAGAGAGAATGAATACAGCATCAACTCATGGAAGATGATTCTACACAAGATATTAGTAATTTTGAGGACATTAGAAGGCTGTCCTATTTGGGGAAAAAAAACTTTAACTTTTAGACATGTTTGAGTCCACCCTAGGAGATCTATATGTGTACTGTGCACAGAGGAGTGGGTGGAGGTCTGGCAAAGATGAATACTATGACACAAATTTTAAAGAGGTTGAGGAATTACAGTTTATTGTGATAAATGCAAAAGATATATTTTTAGCAAAAGGTACTGGGGCTTGTACTTTTCGCTAGGGCCAGGGGATATTTGGCTGGAGATGTATTCTCCCTCTTCAAGGTGAGGTCCTGCCAGCTCCCACGAAGTTATGCATGGGGGCTTGCCCAGCTTCTTACAATCACATTGTAAGTCATCCCAAAGCAACACCTTCGCCATCAAAGCTTGCAAAAGCTTACTGCACAAGCTCTGTCTCTTGGTCCAGGAACAAGAAGATTCTAAATATGATATCTTAATAAAGCACCAGCACCATCTTGCTTCATTGTAAGTTACAGAAGGATGAGTAGGTATTATGTGCTTACCAGCTGCAAATGTGCATTTATAGGTAGTCTGTTCAAGACCCAACAGGACTGAGCTTGGCAAGTCTGATCAGATACTACCACAGCCTAATGAAGATGAGTAAGAGCCTGTGTCTTTTCACAGACCTCTGTGATAGTTGGATACTATCATACATATAGTTGATACATACAAGAATAAGATAAATACTAGAAGGGAGTCCAAAGGGTGTTACAAAGCAGGAGGAGGTGACTTCTCAGCCTCCAAACCTGTGAGAAGTAGGTTTCTTTGTAAATTACCTAGTCTGTGGTGTTTTGTTATAGCAGCACAAAATGGATTAACACAGGACACACTGTTAGTGATTCTCAGGGAAGCTTCCACAAGTCCCAACCTAACATTATCTCCACTGACCTTCCCGTTTCATCTGGAGCCACATGGTAATTTATTATTACACATCTTCATCTTAAATATTTTAAAGGCTGTAATCCACCGCAATGCCTAACTAGTTTTTCTATTTTTCATAGAGACAGGGTCTCACTTTGCTGAGGCAATCCACCTGCCTTGGCCTCCCAGAGTGTAGGGTTACAGGCCTGAGTCCCCATGCTCTGCCACCACAATCTATTTTACCCAGACTTGTGCAACATCTTTATCCTTTTAGAAGCTTCTGGGTGACGCTTTTAGGTACTTTATATTCATATCTCTACTTGGCTTTCTCAGACACCTGAGAGTTCCAGGTTCACATGCTGCTTTCTGCAGCTGGCAAGATAGGTTGCTCTCTATCTCTGTTCAGTTTCTAGGGGTTGCTGAGAAATCGCACTTTCATACTGTGGCTTCTGGTATATGACCTTGCTTTCACGCCACACCATGACCTTATGCTAGGAAAGCAGTACAAAGAATGGAATGTTAAGTATGTGTTCTGAGAGCATAACTGGTCATGCTGGTTGCTGTGCTACTGATTACAGGAAACTTGTGCTTTGCATACTACATAGTTTGGAGACAACATTGATGTACTGTGAGAGAGGTTGAGCAGCTTCTTTAACTACATTTTACTGTCACCTATTAGGGCAAATGTCAGGTACTAGGGAGGTGTGTTAAGTAAGTGCTTTAGTAGAGGTTTGTATGTAGTATCGTGATGGTATGAAGGAGTTACCAGATCTGTGTTGGATCTTCCCGGAAAACTAAAAGCAGGAGATGCTTCAATTGGTCCTGTAAGCTGAGAAGGGTTTTGCTAGGCAGGTAAGTGGAAGAGTGAAATCCAGGCACAGGCACAGGGCATGGGAAAGAATTGAATGTATCAGATATGTGTTGGTGGGAGATAAGCACTGGGCTGTGAGGGGCCTTGAATGCAAAGAAAAGTGGAACCTGCAATGGGAGATGAGGAACCACTGAATGGTTTGAATTAGAAAAGTGACTTGGTTAAGAGGGACTTTACCTAACAAATGCAATCAGTGTAACCTGGTTTCTTGTACCCCCAATGAATCCCCAACAATAAAAAAAGAAAAAAAGAAAGAGGAAATAAAAGTGATTTGGTTCAAGCATGAACTTCAGAAAGTTTATTCTGATAGGAAATAGGTTTGGAGAAGGTGAGGTCAAAGGCAGAGGAAGAGAAAGGCCAGGGGGTTGAGTCCAGGTGAGAGATGGATGCTAAGGGACACCAGCATGGAAGGGGCAGGTGCAAAAAGAGGGTGGTTAGGGAAGGGAAAATATCAGAGAGGAACTGGGCAGAATACAGTGAGAAAAGGTCAGTCAAAGGAGAAGGTTAATTCAAGGAGGGGTTAATTAGCAGCATTAGATGGGACAGATGGTTCAGTTAAAGGACTTCTGAGTACCCTTGGATGTGGCAGCTAGGAAATCACCGAGGTCTTGAGAGCAGTATCATCAGGGCTAGGCTGAGTGAGACACTTGTGTGTCACTAGGGCGAGGTAAATGAGGCACAACATTTAAGCAGATGCTCACAAACTCAGTAATCAAGGTAAATAATACCTTAATGCAGTATTTTAAAAAATTGACACAAATGCCAAAAATCTGTGATGAACAGAATATTAAAATTTTAAAGACAGCATCAGTATTGTTGATGCTTCCTTTGCCTCAGATCCAGTATGGCTCAGCACTGTCACCGAGTACAGGACGATGGGAGTGCAGGCATGTTGAGGAGTCGATTGGAGTTGAAGACATTGAAGCACTGAGGGCAAACTCTTCCTTCACAAAGCCCCAGCTTCTTGTGAATGTGAAAGGATGGCCGGTGCAAGTGACCTCATGGATAAGGGGGTTTTTGGTTTTATATATCGTTATAGGTGGAGGAGATGAGCTGAAGAGAGTCCCTGGAGTGGAGAAGGGTTGACAAAAGAGCAAGGGCTCTGTGGAGGCAGGAGGGCGCACGGCGGCTCTGGGCAGGCTGAGGGCAGGAGGTGCTGGCTGGTGCAGTGAACAGGTGGAAAGTGGGGGGTGCTCACACTGATAAATGGCACCAGTGGACAGCGTGAGGATAGAAGAAAGCAATGAAGGTCGAGATTTTCCTGGGCTGGGGGTAGAAAAGGAGCTGACCAGGGTCCCGTAAGTGAAACTGCCAAGCAGACAAAACCCAAGGGAGGTTGGAAACCACACAGGGTGTGGGGTGTCAATTTGAGTGTTGTGTGATCCTTTCCTCCACCTTCAGAAATGCTTGCTATGCTAGGTGGAGGAGTGGAGGAGGCTCTCTATCGAAGGCTGGGGTGCTAGGGATTTCCTGGGACTCAGGACTTTTAGTGCTAAAACTGCAAGTCCTGGGCAAAGCAGGTCACCCAAGGTGTTGCAGGCCTGGTAGTCAGGAGGCAAAACAGATGGCAGAATTGAGGGAAGCTGGTCAGACATAGGCTGTTGTGTGTTCCAGGTCCCAGGTCCTATCTGGAGAGAAAAGAAGTGAGGCCATTACCCAATAGCATCTTGTGTTGGTTTACTCAACAAATATTTGGTAACTCTTGAGTCAGGCACTTGGTGTGTGTAGAGAATTTAATCACAGACCTCATGGAGTATCCTGTGGTGGCCTGGGTCAGCTGGTGCTTAGGATCCATTTTCACCTCTGCTGGAGGGCAGAAGGCTACAAGCTGCATTCCCTAGCCTCTTTTTTTTTTTCTCTCTCTTTTTTTTAAATTGAGACAGAAGAATCTCACTTTGTCGCCCTGGGTAGAGTCACAGCTCACAGCAACTTCAAACTCTTGGGCTCAAGTGATTCTCTTGCTTCCGTCTCCTTACGAACTGGGACTACAGGTGCCCACCTCAACGCCCGGCTATTTTTGTTGTTGTTTAGCAGGCCCAGGCCGGGTTTGAATCCACCAGCCCTGGTGCGTGTTGTCGGTATCCTAACCACTGAGCTACAGGCGCCCCTCCCTAGCCTCCTTTACAGCTAGCCTGTGAATGAAGTTCTGCCAGTTAGGTACGTTCAGGCAAGATTTGTGAACAGAAGTGGGCAGAGGCCAGGACTTTGCTGCTTTTCTTTGTTTCTCTGCCAGCTAACAGGGTGGTGTTGATGCGGGGATTTGGAAGCAGGTGTGATGGGGTGGGTCCACCCCTATGGGTGTGTCTCTGCTATGACAGAGAGTCTTTGGACTCAGGTTCCTCTCTGGCTGCCTCCTGATTCCCCTCTGCCCTGACTGAGGCAGGGTCATTCTGAGAGCCCCGGGGATCTTTGCTAGAAGCCCACCCTATCCTCTACTCCTTCCAGCAGTTTTGCAGGTGCCAGTATTGAGGGTACTTCTACTGAAAATGCCTGGAGTTTCTCTTTCTAGAACCTGATCTCCTTCTATTAGCCAGTATTGTAGAACTTCACTCTGGTGACTCACCATTGATGAGTGGTCTTGTGACTTTGTTACCAGAGTAGTGGAACTGAATTTGGTCTTAGGTTTTAGTTTTTCTGTTTATGAAGATAAGGAACAGTTTGTACCAAGGTGGGGATTTTATGTGGGTGTGGAAAAGAGGGGGAGACACAGCCAGTAAATTATATTATATTATAATATGCCTCTGAATGGATTTAAGAAATGGGAAATTCCTTTAAAATTCTAGAAACATACACAGATGCTAATTTTGTCTGGCCAAGTAAGGCAATAGGTTTAAAATAGTAGGAAGTGACACCACCCATAGCACAGTGGTTACGGCTCCGGCCACATGAACCAAGACTGGTGGGTTTGAACTCAGCCAGGGCCAGCTAAACAACAGTGACGTCTGCAACCAAAAAAATGGCTGGGTATTGTGGCGGGACCTGTAGTCCCAGCTACTTGGGAGGCTGAGGCAAGAGAATCGCTTAAGCCTGAGAGTTTGAGGTTGCTGTGAGCTGTGACGCCACGACACTCTACTGAGGGACACAGTGAGACTCTGTCTCAAAAAAAAAAAAAAAAATAGGAGGTGAAATGAAGCTCGAGGATTATTACTGATCTATCAGGAGGAGGGGGTATTTGAAAGCAGGGAAGAAAAAGAATTGGGCTTGGATAGCCTCTTTGCACCTGAGTAAGGTAAAGGGAAACTCTTCAGAAAAGGTGCATGGAGTGTTGCATCAGACAGCTCAGGCTGGATGGGGTTGGTAACTGAAGGGCACAGGTCTTTGTAGGGAGTGCTAAAGAACTCATTCTGCAGGCAGCCCTGCTCCCATACTTATCTTTGGAACCTTGTTAAATAAAATCTGACCTAGTCTTTTTAAGGATAACTTTGAGAAGGCTTTAGGCTTTCTTGTTCTAATGTTTGTTTACATGTACACCAAGGAAGTTGTAAAAGCATTTTAAATGCCGTGAGGTAGCTCACTATGGCATGACCTGTTTTTTTCCCTTGGTATATGCGTTTTGTATATACAGTAGAGGCTGAGTGCAGAAGAGGCTGAAACTAGTTTTTCAGTTCCTTCCAAACCTGTAAAGGTTTCTTTTTGGCTATTTTTGTTTCCTAATTTTATTATACTGTGGTCTGTGGTCCACATCTATTTTAGTGTCTGTATACCTGTCACCCAGCTTATGAAGTAAAATACTACAAATTTAGTCATTTCCCCTCTATGTTCTTTTTTTTTTTTTTTTAGAGATAGCCTTGGTAGAGTGCTATGGCGTCACAGCTCACAGCAACCTCCAACTCCTGGGCTCATGCGATTCTGTTGCCTCAGCCTCCCAAGTAGCTGGGACTACAGGCGCCTGCCACAATGCCCAGCTATTTTTTTGTTGCAGTTGTCATTATTGTTTAGCAGGCCTGGGCTGGGTGCGAATCCGCCTGCTTTGGTGTATGTGGCTGGTGCCCCAACAACTGAGGATAGGCGCCAAGCCATTACTATTTAACTCTTTATAAATCACTATCTGGTAAGGTAAATCCCTGGCTTTTAATCTATAAATCATCCTTTTAGAGAACTTACATCTTTATTATATCACATCTCTTCATTCATGAAGAAAATGTAGCTCTCTGCTTAGCTAGGTCTTTATTAATGTTTTTTTCAATAATTTATGGATTTTTTTTCCATGAAGGTCTTATATATCTTATTAGAATTATTCCTACATGTTACCTGTTATAACGCTGTTGTATACAGTAAATCTTAAACATCTACCACTATGGTTTTTTGCCCTTTTTTTCTTTTTGATCCCCTATCATTTTACTTACTTTCTTACATCTCAGCTGTGTTTTCTGTTCTATTCAACTTCTTACATATGTTGAAGCCAGAGTTTTCTCAGATTATCTAGTACAAGGTTTCTCAGTCTCAGCACTGTGGCCCTTTGGGGCTGAATAACTCTTTGTTTTGGGAGGATGTGCACTGTTGAATGTTTAGCAGCCTCCGTGGTCTTTATCCACTAGATTCCAATAGCACCCCCTGGTTATGATGGCCCACAATGTTTCCAGACGTTGTCAGATGTCCACCTTGGGGTAAAATCATCCCTGATTGGCCAGCGATGTGGCTCTTGCTCTAATCCTAGCACTCTTGGGATGCTGAGGTGGATGGATTGCTGAAGTTCAGGAGCTAGACCAGCTTGGACAAGAGTGAGACCACATCTCTAAAAATAGTCAGGTGGTGGGCTACTCAGGAGGCAAGACAAGAGGATTGCTTGAGCTCAAGAGTTTAAAGTTGCTGTGAGCTATGAAGCCACAGCACTCTACCGAGGGTGACAAAATGAGACACTTGTCTCAAAAAAAGAAAAAAAATCATCCTTGATTAATCAAGTACTATTGATCTAGCCTATCATATTGCAGAAAATTATCTTATCTCCTTAAAGTAATTTTAAGATACTTATTTTAACTCTTCCAGATGTAAGTTCCTAGGATGTGAATTCTACTTGTTTTGTCTACTGTCATGGTGATTTTTATTTTTACACATAGTAATTTTTAAGCCTGAGTTTACCTCCAGCACAAATTATTCCCTGGAGTCTCATATGCTCAGGGTAGTTAAAGGTGGTCTTACTGGGTGGTTTTTAAGTTAGTCTATGATAGCAGTTCTCAACCTGTGGGTTGCAACCCACAGGAACTGTATTAAAGGGTCGTGGCATTAGGAAGGTGAGGTCTATGAAGACCTCATCAGCTTCCCTAGTCTGAGAATAATTTTTATTTCAATTTCTTGGCTTGGGCTTAAAAGAAATCTCAGCATGTATACTGTCCTTTCTCAAGTGTCCATTGCCTGTACCCACAGTTAACTGCCCCCAACACCACTCCAGCGTCATGCCTGCCTTGAGTGGCCCTGGCTCTGCACCGCGATCTGTCATTTCCTTTTGATATTTTCTTTCAGTGTGCCAGATGCTACCACTGAGTAATTTGGGTTTTGCTGCCAAATGATACCCTGTTAGCATAGAGGGAAGATGGCATGCCAGTGTGCTCGCTGAGTGTGCGTGACTGGCAGAAAGCAATTATGGGCCTAACAGTTGGAGGGAATGAACTGAGCAGATAATGTTTTTTAGAACGATTATATAATTTTGTTAACTCTTGGTGGTATTGTCATATTGTTGATAATTACAAATGACAAAAGTTAGATGAGTGTTTTTTAAAAATGGGGAATTTAACATTTCATTTATAGTAGTTCTGTTTGGTTCTTTTCCAAATGTGTCTGGGGAATTTGTATAGTATCTTATTTCTTACTCTTGTGTGTAATGATTTTATTTTTGTATTTACTTATTTTCATGGGAACTGGTGGTTAGATAAAGCATCATTAACATATAAGTAGAGTATAGATTTTTGGCTTGCCAGGACACCAAATTCATATTTGTTTTTCAGATTAAAAATATTAAAGTAATCTGAGTACCAATTTTTTCATTTCCATTGAGTAATCATTTGAGGAAATTTTATTTTCAATGGTTTTCAACCTTCCTAATGCTACAGCCCTTTAATACAATTCCTGTGGGTCGCAACCCACAGGTTGAGAACCGCTGCTCTAGTTATTCCCAAATCATATTTAAGTCAAGTTTGGACGAATGGGCATGGGATTGGCATGGCCACACCAGTGCTTATTAGTAAGTGTACCTTTGGGAAAACATCTATTAATGTTTTTATAAGAGATCACCTATTTATATTGGTTTTGGGAAGGCTAATGTGAAAAGTATGAATGATCTATTTTAAAATAAAATACTTTGCTTGGCTTCTGTAGCTCAGCAGCTCGGGTGCCGGCCACCATGGCTGGCAGGTTGGAACCCAGCCTGGGCCTGCTAAACAACAATGACAATTATAACAAAAAAATAGTAGTCATAGCTACTGTGGAAGCTGAGGCAAGAGAATCACTTAAGCCCAAGAGTTTGAGGTTGCTATGAGCTATGACGCCATAGCACTCTACCAAGGGCAACATAGTAAGACTCTGTCTCAAACCTTAAAAATTTTTAATGTTATTACATTTAATAGTAAATGTATTTTTTTTTTTTTTTTAACTGAGATAATTAGGCTGGGCGCCTGTTGCTCAATGGTTAGAGCACTGGCCCTATGCACTGGGGATGGCAGTTTCAAACCCAGCCAGGTCTGCTAAACGAAAAACAAAACCAGGCTGGGTGTGGTGCCCCACGCCTGTAGTCCCAGTGCTGTGGAGGCCGAGGCGGGTGGATTGCCTGAGCTCAGAGGTTCGAGACCTGTATGACCAGCAGTGAGCCAGAGTAAGACCCCGTCTCTACTAACATCAA
>CAUYPK010038507.1:0-21398 GCA_963574355.1 Loris lydekkerianus
AATACAATTTTTAGAAATTAAAAACAAATCTGGAGGCATCATGTTACCAGACTTCAGGTTATACTACAAATCTAGAGGCACAAAATAACATGACATGGCACAAAAACAGATAGACATATATTGAATGGAAGAGAAAACCTAAGGATTAACCCAACCACCTATCACCATCTGATCTTTGATAAACCAAATAAAAGCATGTACTGGGGACAAGAATCTGTATTTAATAAATGGTGCTGGGAGAACTTGTTAGGCACATGTAGAAGATTGAAATTGGACCAACACTTCTCACCAGTGACAAAAATTGAATACCGCTGGATAAAAAAGTTGTATTTAAGACACAAAACCAATAAAGTATATACTAACCAGTGTGATGTAAGCATTCCTGATTCTATGTGAAATCAGTACATTGTACCCCACAAATGCGTTAATGAATATGTAATCTATGTGTTTATGATTTAATAAAAAAATTAAAAATATTAAAAACAGGAAAAATAAAATTAGACACAAAACCAAAAATTCTAAAAGAAAGTTGAGGATAATTCTTGACAAAATTGGCCTAGGAAAAGACTTTATGAAGAGGACACCTGTGGCAATTGCAGCAACATCAAAAATAAATAAATGTCATATGATCAAGCTAAAAAGCTTCTGCATAGCTAATGGTACCAGAACAAAATCAAACAGATAGCTTTCAAAATGGGAGGAGATATTTTCATGCTATGAATCTGACAAAGGACTGATAACTAGACTATAAAGAACTCAAATTAATCAACAAAAAAGAACGAATAACCCCATTTGTAAGGTTCCAAGGGACTTGAAGAGAATAGAAACGTAACTGAATATGACAAATGACAAATGATCATCAAACCCATAAAGAAATGCTCATCATCCCTAATCATCAAAGAAATGCAAATCAAAAACCTCTAGTGATATCACCTAATTCCAATGAGATTAGCCCACATCACAAAATGCCAACTCTGCAGATGCTGGCATGGCTGTGGAGAGAAGGGAACACTTTTTCAGTGCTGGTGGGATTGCAAACTAACTCACCTTCTATGGAAAGAAGTGTGAAGAATTCTCAAATAACTTAAAGTGTACTTTCCATTTGATTTCACAATCCTATTACTAGGTATCTACCCAGAAGAAAAACAATCATTTTACCACAAGGACATTTACACCAGAATATTTATTGCAGTTCAGTTCACAATCGCCAACACATGGAAACAACACAAGTGCCCATCAACTCCTGAATAGGGGTTTGTTGTCATACCAACAAACTGTAGTACATGTATACTATGGAGAACTACTGAGCTATAAGAAAAGATGGAGACTCTACATTTTTTGTTTTTACTTGGATGGAGCTGAAACAGTCTTCTTAGTAAAGTATCACAAAAATATAAAATCGTAAATTTGTGATGTGTCAGTGTACAACACAAACACTATTTATAGAATGTATTATAAGATTATAGAGCATATAGATAATACAGAAAATATGTCCCATTGGAAGAAAATAAATCTTCAGGAATTAACCCTTGAGAAATGGAAGTCTTTTTATTACCTAAAAAAGAATTAAAGGTAATCATCTTAAACATGCTCTACATTAAAAAACAAAGCACAGAGAACAGTTCATCAAAATGATTCCTTAGAAAACTGAGATATTAAGAAAGAGATAAAAACTATACAATGCACCCAATTTATATTGTACAGCTGAAGAATATAATAACTGAGTTTAAATATTCACTAGCAATGTACAAGAGCAGACTTAATGAAGCTGAACAAACACAAAAATTAAGATATTATTTATGCATATTGATTCATGGAAGCAAAAATTTAAAAAGGGAAACTAAAAGTGGATTATAGAACTTACTACACACAATCAAGTTGAATCAATATATTTAAGAAAGGAGTTCTAGAAGGGGAATGTAGACAGAAAATTACAGAAAGGTTATTTGGAAAATAAAATAGCTGAGAACTTTTCACATTTCTAAGTAATAAAACAAAAAAAGACCTCCCAACTAAGAATCTCTGGTCTGGGAAAATTTTACTTCCAAAAGAAGAAAAAAAATTTTTCTCAAGATAAAAAAATGTTGATGATGTTTTTCTCCATTAGATAAGTCCTATAAGAAAGGTTAAAGGAAGTCCACTATATTAAAAAATAAAATAACCTTGGGTAGTATTATGAAAAACATAAACATAAAAGACTCACTTTTTAAAGAAAATCTATACAGAGATATAGAATTCTCTGCTGTCATAAAGATGGTGAATAAAACCCTCAACATTCTGCTATCAAATTTATGTAGATGTGCAAAGATTCTTTAATCAATTCACAAAATATAAAAACTTATAATTTGTGACATTAACAGCAAAGTGTGTGATTTAAGAGGTATAATTTTCCTATTCACTTGAAGCAAAGTTGTTATGAGATTAAACAATAGTGTTATAACTTAGAGATAATTTATGTAGTTTCCATTTCTCAAGGTGATCACAAAGAAAATACCTATAGCAATTATGCAAAAACAAATAAGATAATTAAACCATTTCAATGCAAAATCAACAAAACAAAAATTAAGGCAAAGCCAGAGGAAATGAAGAAAATTGTATCCACATGGCATATGGAAAACATAAAAATGACAAAAGTAACTTCATTTCCTTAAATATAAATTTAACTTTGTAATGGAAAATAAAATGTATGTATGGATTACAAAAAAAAAGACACTGCAATTGGCCACATACAAAAGATTCACTTTATCTCTAAAGTGTCAAGTTAAAAGTACGAGAATGATATTCCATGGTGTACATATACCACAATTTATTATTAATCCATTCGTGGATCAATGGGATGGAGACTTTACCTCTTTCATGTTTACATGGATGGAGCTGGAACATATTCTTCTTAGTAAAGTATCTGAAGAATGGAAGAAAAAGTACCCAATGTACTCAGCCCTACCATGAAACTAATTTAGGGCTTTCACATGAAAGCTATAACCTAGTTACAACCTAAGAATAGGGGGAAGGGGGAAAGGGAGGGGAGGGAGGGGGGAGATGGGTAGAGGCAGGGGGTTTGGTGGGATTATACCTGCGGTGCATCTTACAAGGGTATATGCAAAACTAAGTAAATATGGAATGTAAATGCCTTGGCACAATGACTAAGAAAATGCCAGGAAAGCTATGTTAACCGTTGTAATGAAAATGTGTCAAACGGTCTATGAAGCTAGTGTATAATGCCCCATGATCATATCAATGTTCACAGCTATGATTTAATAAAAGAATAATTAAAAAAAAAGAACACTACTTTAGAGAAAAAAGTTTTGTACTCTAGGAGCAAGCATGTAAATTCATTTTAAACTCTGTATAATGTTTTTGGTCTGCAAATATGAACACAAGGATAAGCTAAGACTTATTTGTGACAATTCAGCATTGACATACAAATAGTTTTAATTCTATGCAAATGAAGAATCAAATCTTATCAGAAATTTACATAGACATTAATTTTACAAAGTTGAATAAATATTTTTGCATGAAATTACTAGCATAATATACAATCTACAAGAGACAATGTTTCTTTCCCTGTGGCGTTACTATTCTCAGTTGGCATTACATCTGCTAGGCATTCTGCTGTAATACTTTAGTGTATTTTTACTAAATCTTACATTTACCTCTCTTTCTGTTAGGAGATTCTCAACTCTCTTTGTAAACTCTCTATTTCCTATAGCAAGAAACAAATAATGTACTAGGGAACAGTTCTCTTCCATTTCTAGTCCAGACTGATAAATCAGCCGACCATCTGAAGTCCCAATGCCATGGGACCCAGGCTGCTTCTACTCCCTGGAGGCCATTTCTCTGACTGCAATGTCAGTCCACTCTTACTTTCAATTTTGCATTAAGCTGGCAGGCAAGAGAAGCATAAAGATTTGCAGTTGGCTGCAAGGAACTAGGAGATGTTGAAAGGTCCCTGGAGAAAAGAGGCTAAGGCTGACAGGAACCGTAAGGGCCTTGAAGTTGGGTATCAATCAAGGCACATCTCACACTGTAAGTATTCCCAGAAGCATTATAACGAACTGCAAGTTCAAAGAGAAGGGAAAAAATAGGACTAAGTATAGAATAACACTGGGAAACTACTTTAACCCTTAAATTGCTCAGTAGTACAACACTCCTGGAATATCAGTACAGCCCATGTTGGCCATGTCAGAACTAATCTGCATTTATAATGAAACAATAGAACAATTACAAGTACTCTTCATTATATAACTCAAAATATGGTGCAGACACGTTTAGGAAAACAAATATAATACTCAAAAAATAATTCCAATACAGACAATATAATCCCTAATCTCAAATTTTGCCAGTGGAAACAACCAGGGACATAAAAAGAACAAAAATTGTTGCAATTCTTGCACTGAGGGCAGGCTTATAACTTTGACCTGAAAAGAAACAATGTAACCAAAACGATAAAGAAAAACTGTTGCAATTCTTGATGTGCGCAAAGGATTACTGTCTTTAAAAAGATAAACCACTTTGCAATTTAATTATTAAATTAAATGTTTATCTGGGAAATAGAAAAGGGATTATTACTAAATGTACAACAAGACAAGGAAATCTCTATCAAGTCCACTATTATTTAATATTCATTTAACAGTTTGGAAGGTATAAGAAGAACCAATTAGGAAAAAAAGTTACAGGTATATAAATGGGAAAGAGGTAAAATCACCACTCTTTGCAAATGATATAAATGAATATATGGAAACTCAAGACAAATTAATTAAAATAACACCACAATTAGAATTTATGATATTAGGGTGCAACCTGAACTTGTGGAAATACACATCATCTTCATGAACAGGAAATAGGTAAAGTCTCCCTCAGTTAACTCATACAGTCACTGTAATGAAAAAAATACCAAACTTTTTTTTTTTTTAACTACACAAGCTCATTCTAAAAGCAGTAAAAAAAGACAGAAAGTCTAGTAATAACTAAATACATAAGGAGACACCATACACCACAAATCAGAAAGAAGAAGATAGTTCAATAATCTGGTTTGGTAAAACAGGTACCCATCTGAAAAAAATACATACAGCCAGTCATAAGTACTCACAGGAGACTATTTCCAGTATCCCCTCATACCAAAACCTATATGTGCTCAAGCCCCACACAGATAAAAATCAGCTTTCTGGATCTGCAGGCATAACATCTGAAAATATTGTATTTTTGACGTAAGTTTGGTTGTGGAGGGAGAACCTCTGGATATAGAGGGCCCACTATACTGAAAAACAATCCAAATATGCAATGTTCAAGGTCTTATGCATTAGAGCAGCGGTTCTCTACCCACAGGAACTGTATAAAGGGCCACAGCATTAGGAAGGTTGAGAACCACTGGACTAGGGCATAGAAAGTATGCTCTAGCCATCCTTGGTGGCACACATCTACAATCCTAACTACTTGGGAGACTCAGGCAGGGGCAAGCACTTGACCCTAGGAGTTTAAGGCTACAATGAGCGATGGTGATGCCACTATACTCTCTAGAGTAAGACCTTGTCTCAAAAAAAAGGGGCGGGGGCTATTTCTTGAGGGCTAGAGTAAGACCTTGTCTCAAAAAAAAAGGGGGGGGGGGCTATTTCTTGTTAACTATTTTTTTTTTTTGTTTTTTGAGACCAGAGTCTGTTGCCTTCATATTAAGTGCTGTCACAGCATAGCATAGCTCACATCAATCTCAATCTCAATCTCAAACTCAGATGATCTTCTTGTCTCAGCTTCCCCAGTAGCTGGGACTATAGGCACCTGCCACAACACCTGGCTGATTTTTCTATTTTTAGTAGAGATAGAGTTTCACTCTTGCTCAGGCTGGTCTCGAACTCCTGAGCTCAAGGGATTCACCTGCCTTGGCCTCCCAGAGTGCTAGGATTACAGGTATGAGCCACCGTGGCTGGCCTTAAACCACCATTTTGTTCAAATAATCACCAGTGTGGGTACAGACTTAGTCCAGGTCTTAGCCTGCATGTTTATTTTTCTTCCCCTTTAGACTAAAGGCCACTGCCACAAATGCTTTGCCAGATCCTCGGTCAAGCCAAGAAGCATCTGAGCTTAATTCCCCTCTTCATAGTTACTGGAAGCGGAGGTACTGGACTAGCACTGTATGTCTTCTGTCTGGCATTGTTCAATCCAGATGTTACTTGGGACAGAAAAAATAACCCAGAACCCTGAAGCAAACTGGATCCCACTGATCAATACAAGTTCTACTCAATGAATGTGTATTACAGCAAACTGAAGAAAGACGACCCAGACTTCTAAACCGAATGTTTCACAATAAAGCTGCTTAGAATCAAGGTCTTCCAGAAGCCGTCTACACAATTTTCCACTTGACCAGGAAACATTTTACCTCTAATTGCATGAAATCATGCTGATGTATTGTGCTGAGGACTACACTGATTAATAAATATCCAAAACTTGGGGAAAAAAATAATAACCAGTGTGTATCAAAAGAGGTCTTTACTACTTCCTGTTGTGGACCAGAAAACACAATTTACCCTCCTCTTTTACCTACTTCCCATCTTTCCAATCAGAAGTATATGTTAAGTATAAAGAAGATTATGTAATGAACTTTTCTTGATCCAAACTGAAATACTCATCATAAACTATCTTATATGCCAACAGGTTCTCTCCAAATACTTTCATCTCAGTATCAAAATTTAAAAATACTTGTTAAATCCCTAGTTTTCATCAAATCTATAAGCAGATTTATCTTAATAGTCAAAACTCAATAAAAGTAGTAAATATTATATATGTTTTTGTGTAAAAAGCAGTATGTAAGGGGTATGTAAGTTATGCTTATAGGAGCCATGAAACTGTATCACCAGGCGATCTGAAATCTTCTACACATACACAAGTAAGGTTTTTTTCACCACTTCAGTGACCAAAAATCTGTAGTAAATAATCTACTCTTCCTTTACTAAATTCAACTAGAGAGAGATTATACATTTCTACAGAATCATCATTTTTCCATGCACCCTGTCAATTACAATAGTTAGAGATATATATTTTGGATGATTTTGAATGTTTGCAGTAACAGAAACAATGCTTTTCTATGTGGAGCAAATGACACCTTTCAAACAGCAGACCATAAACCATGTTTCTTCACTTTCATTTATACCATTTCATGCATACCAAGTCAGATATTTATTTCTGTCAATCATAATAACATACTGTATATACTCGAGTATAAGCCGAGTTTTTTCGGCACAAAATTTGTGCCGACTTCGGGTTTTTCAGCATAAATTTTGTGCCGAAAAATCTCGGCTTATACTCGAGTATATACAGTACGTCACTATTTGGATAAGATCATGTCAAAACTTACCAGGGGAGTGAGACAAGTTGATAAATACTTGAAGAAACCACTAATATTTAGAACACTTATAATGAAATATTTACTTGTTTCAGAGGGTAAAAGATAGATCACAGGAGCAGGACAGCCGGCACCAGCAGCACCCTCCTCCAAGGTAAATTCTCCAGTGACCGTGACTCCATTTGTTTGACAAGCTTTCCTTCTTTTCACATAACCTTACAAACAGTATCTCCTATGTGCTAGAAAGTATGTAAAGTCCTTTATATACATTATATCTTACTCTTACAATCCTGCAGTATAATCCCTATTTTTTAAGTTAGAAAAACTGAGGCTCAGAAAGATAAGGAACTTCTCCTAATAACACATGGCTAAAAAGGGAGAATGCCAGGAATGAAGCAGGTCTTTCTGGCTTCAGAGTCAATCTACTGTCTAGTATGGTCAGTTATTCTGGAAAGTCAGACCTTAGAACTACTTCCATGATGCATCAACTCCCCGAAAGGGAATTACATTGCATACCTAGCCTTCTGAGAAAAGAATCCATGTAACAAACATATGTTTGAATCATAAGCAAATATTTTCATCTAACAGTAACATGTATTTACAGATTACAAACACATATGTTATCTCTTTACATCATAATAACCCTGAAGCTGAAGTAGGAATTATATTATCCCTATTTTGTAAGTGAGAAAACAAACTGTTTAGTATCTGGCATAAAGTGAAAAGGGAAGTATTTGTTAAATGAATAAGACCCAAATAATCTAAGCCACTTGTTCAAAGTAATGGCAGAACAGGATTCAAATCCAGGTCTTCTTCAATTCTAAATCCAGGAGACTATACAACAAAATACACCTGCCTCCACAAACTGGTTTCATAATTATACAATGAATTTAAGTTCAATACTAAGTTATAAGCAGATAACAGAGCTAAGCAGATAACTTAGCAATAGTTACATTTTAAAGCTGCTTTTGTTAGTATAAGGACAGTACAATTATTAGAATACAATGACTGCAGGAGATGGAAGCTGCTCCTATGAGTCCATTACTTCAGTGCATGCAATTTGAACACCAACTTAAAGTTTCAAAAAAAGAGTATCTATTTACTTATTGATTCATTCACTTATTCCTCCATCCAAGTAACACTTATTGAGCATCTACTTAGTGACAGAAAGCAGAGCACACAGGTACCTACAATGCACCACAGACACATTCACATTCTCATTTATTTCCCCAGAACTTTGTACAGAACTCTTTATCCTCATCTGATACAGAAGAAAATGGAAACTTATAAAAGGTTAAGTAATTTTTTGAAGTTAAGTGGTCAAGCAAGGAATCACTTCCAAATGGTAGGAGTACAAGTCTATGTACGTATGTGAGTATCTTTTTAGTCTATGTTCCCACAAACCAGTGCTCTTCCATTCTACACTGAGCTTAAATAAGAGCTTAATTTTACACTGTCCAAAATGTACATATTACTACCAAAAATCCATTCAAATATACACAGAAATAGGAAGGATATACACTAAAATATTATCAATGGTTGGTCTATACACTTTCTTCTTCCATTATGCTTGTCTCTACCACTGAAGTGTTATCCTTTTAAAGCGTTGGGACCCCTCCTGTCACACACAGAGAATATTTTTACTTTAACATACTAGGAGCACTTGCCATAAACAGTCAAGGCTATTCCTGGCAGAGGCAACTGGGCCAAGGCTGAGGAGATCAATATTACCAGCAAACCAGTTAGGCCATTTACCTTACCGAGTCAGAATCATATGCTAAGATTGCTAAGATGTATGAATATTCTACAAAGCATCTGTGAAACTGTGAGCAGAATATTGTTATACTTTATTATCACGTACTGTTATCGATCTCTTGCTCAACTAATGTATAAATTAAACTTTTATATAGGTATGTATATATTGGAAAAAACTGTGTGTGTATAATAAGGTTTGGTACTATCTACAGTTTCAGGCACCTACTGGAGGTCTTAAAACATATCTCCCATGGAGGCATCGGGGTACTACTGTAGTTCTAAAGCAAAATTAGGGTCTCTGAAACCATCGTTTCATTCAAAGATTAAACTAACAAAGAACTTTAATATTTTACAACATTGTGGTACTTTTGTTAACTGTGAGCAGATTGTAAGGCTTCCTGTGAGAAACAGTATCCATTCTTATCTTAAAAACTCCTGCTATTTAGAAAGTTTGAGGAATGAGTCAATTTGAGTAGATGTTTTCTAAGAAATCACTTGATGAGCAAAGGAAAAAGAAAAGTAGCTCTTCATTGTTCTCAGCTCTCCCCAAACATGAAGCTACTACAGAAGTGCGAGTTTGCTGCCAGCTAGCTGACATTTTACTATACTTGGGCCAGAAGACTAGTAATAAAAGTCAAAGAAACTGAAAATGTTCAAATTTCTTCTCTTGGGATAACTAAATCACAATACTTATCTTGCACTTGAAGCTGTTCTCTAAGCAGAGAGACAGACTTCAAAGATATGTTGATGATTTTTAAAAGCTGGCATTTCTCCCTACATTTTCCGAAACTTCAAATACAACAAAAGAGCTAACCAGCAGGCATGTAAATATGAGAGTATCTTGTCCTAAGGACCAAAAAATTTTAACTGTTTGACTTTTTATTTTGTAGACACATTCATGATCTGTCCTCCATCACTAAATCATACTTTATTCTCATTTTGGAGTTTGCTTGCATTACTTAGCTGATTTTTAATACTCATTAAATATTTGTCTTCATGAGCTCATATAATTTCTGACCATTTTCAAGTAGGCAGGAAGAGATGCACATTAATTTATGAATTATTTTTTTTTAATTGAGGTAGAGACTTAACTCTAGCTCTCTGGGTAGAGTGCCCTGGCATCATCATAGCTCACAAGAACCTCAAACTCTTGAGCTCAAGTGATCCTCTTGCCTCAGCCTCCCCAGTGACTGGGACTACGGGTACCCACCACAATGCCTGGGTTTTTTTTTGTTTTTTTTTAAGTAGAGACAGGGTCTCACTCTTACTCAGGCTGGTCTCAAACTCCTGAGTTCAAACAACCCACCCACTTCAGTCTCTCAGAGTGCTAGGATTACAGGCAAGAGCCAAAACAAGCTTCTTGTTTGGGTATCTTTTTGATCACTGAGGCAAAAACTTAAAACTTATCAATAGGCTATTTTACATGCAATTTTACTAACATGTAGACACGTTCTTATTCTGTAAAATTTCCTCTATGGTATCATTTAAAGTTGTAGTCCTAAAAAGGGATTTTACCACTGAGACAAACTGCAGGCCTTCGAATCCCAAAGTCAAAGTCACACTCCATTAGAGTATGAAGAACAGTCTATTAGATCCTACTCAATATTTAGTTGAGAAAACTAAGTCCTCAAGAAGGAAAGCGATTTGCCTTAAGTGAACTTGTGAACTACTGGAAAATCAATGTTAACATTCAAACTCATTTTCTAATTTTCACTATAATTCTTAGTGCCTCCCTAAATTTGTTATAAAGCAATCAAAAGCCAATTCTGTGCTCACTGATAAATTATTAACATTTTCCAGATTATTGCTCTCCTTTAACAGGCAAGATACAAGCTCCTCACAAGCTTTGAAGCATCATTTGAGGCATTTCCCTCATTCTTTTCCTTAGCTCTCTTTTGTCCTCTGAGACAGCAGGAACACAGCTCTAGACCAGCACTATCCACCTTCTGAAGATGGTACTTTCTGTGGTTATGGGAATGTTCCATAGTCTGCATGGTTCAATACAGTAGCCCCTGGGTACATGTGGCTACTGAGCACCTGAAATGTAGCTACTGTGACTGAGAAATGAAAATTGTTACTTAATTTTAAGGATTGTAAATTTACAGCACAACTCTAGACAAATATTAATATAACTTCAGTCATTATTACTAAATATGATCCGCTCATGGTTCTTACATCCTTTCCCTCCTGCTAAATTTAGCCAGGCACTAATAATGGTAGAGTCTCTTAAAAATAAAAAGGTCTCTGATTCCTTTCTCGCAAGGTCAAAAACTCTTCTGATTTCCCAAAGATCTTTTCCTAAAATCTTTTAAATCCAATCACCAAAGGTCCCACTACCAGACTGTAACATCTTATGGCAGAAATGGAAAAACTATTGGTACTCTATTTAGCCTACAGTTTTCTTCAGCTGAAATACTACTATGTTTTTCTGAGATTTTTTTTTCTTTTTCATTGTTCCTTATTTATTTATTATTATTATTATTATTATTTTAAGAGATGAGGTCTTGCTATACTACCTAGGCCAGCCTTTAACTCCAGGGCTCAAGCAATCCTACCTTCCTCCTTAGACTAGAGAGTAGTGGGATTATAGGCATGCATCAATGCACCAAGCTGCCTTTCTCTAACATTTTACATTAGTAATGTTCATGTCTACAAATTCAGATAACTTAAAATTAGAGCCCAATATAATGTTCAAAGTGCTACATAATGATAAAATCACAGAGCTCTTAGAGGAATCACACAGAATCATGGAGATCTTAATCACAATATCCTCAAGGATTCCTAAAGCAGTCATTTGATTTCAGTCTTTACAAGGACAGAATCATGACCCGAGACCCATGGCATTAAAGAAGAGACTACTCCCAAGAGGCATTCTTTTCCTCTCCACTCTTGAGGGGCGTAATCTGAATGCCCGTGATTTTCAGTTTTACTAAATTGATAATGACTGTTCTAACAGAAATTGGCCAAAGGGTTTGCCAGCTTCTTTAGGAACACTTTTGATATTTGACCTTATCAGCAAAGCAAGAATTCTTAAACAACAAAAACAAAAAACCAGGTATTCAATTCATATACAATATTTATTAAGTTATTGAAAGGCTTTTCTTTCATTTCTCCTTTTTCCTTCATTCCATTCAGGACTGAAAATTAACCCATCCATTTAATATTTCAAGGCAATACTCAAATCCATCTTTGTCCAAGAAGACATATCTGAATATTCCTCCATCGAGAAATAACTTGTTTCTTCCAAACATCCACAGCAGTACTTCCCAAACTTTTATGTGCATATGAATGACCTGGGTATAAGCTGTTAAAGTGCAAGTTCTGACTTAGTAGGCCTGAGGGAAGCTATTTGAAAGATACTCTGAAATGATGCAGATGCCTAGGCTCACAAGCACACTTCTAAATAGGAGGATCTATGACCACTTCTATAAATACCCTAGGTGCCCATCACTTTCTTTTTGGTTTTCTAATTATTTACATACACATCTTCTCCCCTCATCTGAATTATTAATTTCTTGGAGGAACAATACCTAACAATATGCATCTCAATTATCTTTTACTCCACCACCACAAATGACAGGCAGAAAGGAAAAAAATAATACTAATGATACAGAGTAAGTTCCTGCAGCCTGAACCACAGAAAGTCCTCTCTATGGAATCGAAGGTAGACTAAAGATCAATACATGTTGTGAAAATTCAAACTGTTTTTAATCACTTTCTTTGTTGGAAGAAACAGAGTACAGCAATGGTCAACATTAGAAAAGCTGTGCTATCCCTCACATGGATAATAATGTGAGGGGCACAGATCAGCAACTTGTTGAAAAGCTAGCAGATTTTTCTTAGGAGCTATCTAATCAAATAATAAGTCAATAATTAGGAAAAATTAGAGGAATATACTTTATGAAAACAGGATAGATTACACAAAGCATCACTGAATGAAATCCATTGTGCTTACCTTATAGACTAAAAAGTTTGAGTAATTTATTCAAGGTTAAGTAAATGCAAGAGTTGAAACTTACACATAGATACTCTGAAATCTATTTGTTGCACTAAGCTGTCTCTTGAACGGATACTAATGAATAGACAAATAATACTTCCATTGTTCTTGAACTGTATGCTATGAGCACATTTATTCTGAATTACTGCAAGAAGATTAACCAATTTTTGAAGAGGACAAATACATGAACAATTTACACAAGCAGAAATATAAATATAATTGAATATGAAATAATATTTATTACGGGCAGTGCCTGTGGTTCAAAGCAGCGGGGCACCAGCCCCATATGCTGGAGGTGGCGGGTTCAAACCCAGCCCCAGCCAAAAAGCTGCAAAAAAAAAAAAAAAAAAAATTATTACTTTGGTTGTAATCAAAGAACTGTAAATTTAAATTGAGATACCATTTTTGGTCTATTAAATTGGCACAGATTACAAAAACACCCACTGTGACTAGAGTGTGAGGAGCTGAGTCTACTCATACACTGTTGCTAGGAATACACACTAGTATAACTTTTCAGTAGGGCAATGTGGTACAATGTATCAGAAATTCTAAATATAAAACATACCATATGACCCAAAAAATGCAATTCTAGGAAAGTATGCTGTACATATATTTGGACATTTGCAGTGAGCATCACTGTATGCTCTCTTTTATAACTATGAAAAACTGGCAATAACCAATAACCAAATCCTCAGAGATAAAATTATAAAGCATTACAGGCAGCAATTCAGATTACAAATTTTAATCCATCAGGCACAGGCATGGTGGTTCATGCCTGTAATCCTAGCACTCTGGGAGGCAAAGGCAAGTGGATCACTTGAAGTCAGGAGTTCAAGACCAGCCTGAACAAGAGCAAGACTCCATATCTACTAAAAATAGAAAAAACTAGCCAGGGATCATGGCAGGTACCCGTAGTCCCAGCTACTCAGAAGGCTGAGGCAAAAGGATTCCTTGAACCCAAGAGTTTGAGGCTGATGTGAGCTATGAAGCCACAGCACTCTACTAGGGTAACAGAGTGAGACTGTCTCAAAAAAAAAAAAAAAAAAAAAAAAAAAATTGTTTTTAATCCATCTGACATATGACTGAATTTACATAGGGCAGTATATTTCAGTGCCTTTCAATCCAGTATACGTCACACAATCAACTATGAATATAAAGAGTTAAGAATTCTCTGTATGAGTGTGTCTAGCATCCAGAAATAGACCAACAGTTCTATAGAAGATAGACCAGAAACAGTTCAAAGAGAAATGCAAATGATCTTTACACACAAGAAAGCTCAATCACATTCCTAATAGTAAAGAGACACAAATTAAAATACACTGAGATAACATTCCTCACCTATCAGAGTGACAAATATCCAACCAATCATTTGACCTCCTACCTTGTTAGCAAGGCACTTCTGTTACATGATAGGTGAATCACAAAATGGCACACCTCTAAACAGACAAATTTCAAAATATACAGCAACATCTACAAAGTTACATATATATTTACCTTTTACCCTAGCAACTTCTCTTACATTTAATAGAAATCTCCCTTAAAGATACACTATCAAAATTATGTATGCACAAACTACCATTTACAGAACTATTTGTAACAGCAATAGAATGGTAACAACAGTGGATTGATAAATCTATCTAGTGGGATATAAGCAGTTAGTAAGAATTAATGTACTTTTCCATGTAAAATGCACATCTTTTTCTCCAAAATTTCGAGGGAAAAATAAGGGTGCACATTATATATGGGTAGTACTAATTACATTATCTATACAAATGTTTTAAATTTTCTTATTTATGCTTAATATTAAAAGTGTAACTCTATGAGGCAGCGCAGGTGGTTCAGTGGGCAGAACACCAGCCCCATATACAGAGGGTGGCGGGTTCAAAGCTGGCCCCGGACAAACTGCAACAACAACAAAAAGAAAATAGCCAGGCATTGTAGCAGGCGCCTGTAGTCAGAGCGACCCGGAAGGCTGAGGCAAGAGAACGGCCTAAGCCCAGGACTGGAGGTTGCTGTGAGCTGTGTGACGCCAAGGCACTCTACCGAGGGCGATAAAATAAGACTGTCTCAAAAAAAAAAAAAAAAAAAAAAAGTTGTAACTCTATAAAGCAATAATGATATCCATATGCAAAATAATACCCTGGAATACAATAATCAGTTTTGTTGAACTTACAACAAACTTGCAATGAAAGCATTTTTCAGCCAGGAAGAGCTATGTATTTCTCTTTGTATACTTTAAGCAGGAGCTAGCAATCTAGCTGATATTTTTACAAAAAATTATTGGAGAATCCCTTGGAAAATGTCAAAATGGTTTTTGTATACACTGAAAGCTTTAAGCTAACAGTTACTAACGAAAGAATGTGGCGACAGAGCTGCCGAGACACTTTCTCCCACAGTGTCGTCAGATTGTGGAGACAATAGGAAGAAAATCTTGAAATGTCAAAACCGAAGGTGGCAATGCAAGGAAAAACTCCAAAATAGCCAGAGGTGGAAAGGAGGTAAAGACCAGGATTCTAGAGCAGCGGGAAAGTGAAATCTCTGTTTTGACCAAGATTATATAAGATATGGGGGGGAGGCGGGGGGGGGAGAACGGCATGAGAAAAGAACACTGATTTCTCAGAAACACCTAAATGGTGCTTTAACTTTATGAAGAGAGAAGGTTTGAATTTAGAGGACATGAACAAAACTTGCCCCAAAACTTCAGCAAGCCCATGAGAATCAAGTTTTGGAATTCCATTCTTCTGTTATCAATCTTCGAAAGACTTACAGCTTTAAGTGGTACCAATTTGCCAAAATGGAGGAGGTCCTACTCACATTTCATATGCCATCTCACAGAACTGTGGACATCAAAGGAGCAAAGACCTTGGTCACTGAAACTAATGGACATGAGAAAACATATTCCACTGTTGTTCTAGCCTGTTGTGCATATCACCTATGATCATCTTTAAAAGAAAAACATTTCTGAAAGGAAAGATTCCGAGTGGAGTTATTATCCACATGCATGAAAAAGGAGGGATGAATGAAGAAGGCATGAAAATCTAGTTTACAAAGTCTGGTCACAAAGGCCCAGAGGATTACTCAAAACCTGCCTTGCTTGTTTTTGATCACTTCAAAGCCATATTACACAAAGTACAAAATCAATCACAAAGAACCTGAAAACCTAACTTGCTGTGATACCTGGTAGGATAACGGGCCAACTGCAACCTCTTGATATACCAGTAAACAGGCTCCTGAAGGCCCTAATGAAGAAAAAGTAGACGGGAGTCAGCTGGTAGTGATTTAACCCCAACAGGCAGAATCAAGAAGCATCCATCCTCTTAAGATTATATCAAGAAGAAAGTGGTTTTAACAAATGCAGTATCAGCAATGCTATGTATGGAAGCAAGGACAATGAATTTACCAGGATGAGGAAAGGGACTCTTCAGAAGTCACCTCTAATGTAAAAGTGAAAGTTGAAGAAGACGATACTTCTTGTTTTTGGAGACAGGGTCTCACTCTGTTGCTCTGGGTAGAGTGCTATGGCATCATCGTTCACAGCAACCTCAAATTCTTGGGCTCAAGCAATCCCCTTACCTCAGCCTCTTGAGTAGCTGGGAATATAAGCCCCCACCACAACACTTGGCTACTTTTTTTTTCTATTTTTAGTAGAGACAAGGTCTCGCTCTCGCTTAGACTGGTCTGGAGCTCCTAAATTCCAGCAATCTACCCCCTTGGCCTCCCAGGGTGCTAAGATTACATGCATGAACCACCATGTCAGGTCAAGAAGATACTTCTGATATAGACAGTGACGGAGTGCTCTTGGCCTTCTACAATGAGGAAATATTATATATTTCTTACTGGTACACATAATTTCCTGTACCATAATAGGAGATTTTTTCCTAAAAGTTTGGGTCAAAAATGTGGGTGTGCATTATACATGGCAAAATATGGTCTGAAATATTTCTATTCTTACCTCCAAACTAAATTTTTAAGAAACAATGAAGAATAATATGCCACAATTTAATCAAAGAGGAAAAAGAGACAAATAATACATACATAAATACAAATAGTTTGTATATTTAGAGAAAAAGGGTTCAAAAATGGAAAAAAATTTTTAAACAAATTTTCCTAAATTAGGACAGAGATAAGACAATATAAAAGACAGATAGAAATTAGACCTATCTAAACAGTTTGCTTTATAGATTTGGCTTTGGAAGCAGCAAATTTTAAATAACTATAAAATAAATGACAAATTTCTAAAAACTAAAGATTAAAAGATAAATGAATGAATCTAATAATATATATTGGTCTAATGATTAAGACCACATAAACTGAATTACAAATTTATAGGAAACACAAGGAACAGAGAAACATAAAACCACACAAATAAGGATATAATATCCAGAATATGGGAAATTCTATAAGACAGAGGATCCAGGTTCCTAAATAAATTATAAGGGAAAAAAAGATGAGATGAAGAGGGAACCTACAGGTTTAAAAAGTACTTTAAGGAACATATGAACCAATTGGAATGTATGGATTTTATATAGTCTCTGCTTTGAATAATCAATCTATTGAAAATGAAAGAATTTGTATATATTATTGGCATAAATGTCTAAAACTGACATCTCTGAATTCTATTGCTCTTATTTTAAGTTACTTATGAAGATTAATGTTTACTTGGTTCTCTAAATTTACTAAGCTCCTTATACAAAGTTTTCTTGGCTTCCTACATATATTGAACAAACCAGGAACAATAATGGAAAAAGCTTTAACTGTTCAGATATAATACAATTAGGGCTAGTAGAAAACCTATTATCTATAAACATAATTATCAAAAGATTAAGAAGAAAGTATCTTCAGTAAAGCAACAGGAGTATAGTGCTTTAAATCTCTGAATCACAGAAGTGACTGAGGATACGTAACACAACTTCAATCCAATTTATTCACCTTGTCTTACCTTTTCCAAACTCATTTACACAACCAATGCAGGAAAAACAACACCAAGAAATAATTACTCTGAGAAAATGATTACTTTCAACCTTGAATAAAGCTATCTGTGATAGAAAAATAATCAGAAAAGGTCAAATTTTTAAATATTTATTTTATTCAAATATATAGGAAAACTCAAAAAGTTTTTTGAAACTTTTTGAAAAAGTTATCACATTAAGCTTTTGTGTTTGGTTATACATTCAGAAAAGCTTTTTAGAAATGGAGTGATAGGGTGGTGCCTGTGGCTCAAGGAGGAGGGCACCAGTCCCATATACTAGAGGTGGCGGGTTCAAACCTGGCCCCAGCCAAAAACTGTAAAAAAAAAAAAAAAAGAAAAGAAAAAGAAATGTAGTGATAAGTTCCAAAATACTTTTGTAGTCAGGGAAAGATAGCTGCTTGCCTCCAAAAGCTTCGGATTATGTTTCAGCTGTCATCTTATGACAACCACTAAGCTTGAGTAGGTCTAGTTCTTTAGGACTGAAGTATAAAGTGTCTAGAGAAAATATTATAGTAAGAGAATACACGGAATTTTAGAGCAAGCTATTTAAGGAAAGAATGATTACCTCAGCTAAGTGGGATCTTGGGTTTTCTGTGGCTGTATGTGGGAAGGAATAAACTTGTGATCTGAAAGAGTTGGAGGAGGAGGAAGAAAGTACATTGGAGAGGAAAGAGGACAAATTATTAGACAGGTGGGATACTATCTGGAATAAGCAGGTTCCATCAGTAGGATAAACACCTCAAAGGCAAGCAACTCAAAGTTGTGATTAGACAGAATAGATGATTCATAAATATTCACTAACTAGTATATGATTATTAAAACTAGGCAAACAGTGTATTTAAATAAATCTAGCTTGACCTGTAATTCTGGTTTATTTAACCTTTACTGGGGCTTTATCTTCCAACAAATTCCAGATATTCTCTACATCTTCTAGGTTCTATTTATTTACACTTGCATAGAATGATAAATATACAGAATACTAACACTAACTAGATTTTGGTTAAGAAAATCTCATGTATTTAAAAGGATTGGTAGATATCCTACAAAAAGCATGAGTTTTTTGAAAATAGAGTCTTTCTCTGTCTTAAACTTAGCTCTCTAAAACCAAACATACTTCAGGAAAGTGCATCAGATGTAGCTTACCTACTCGATATCTCAACTTTTCTTTCCAGTGTCTTAAGATCTTTCCTCTTGTGTTTTTTGATAACCTAAAAGTAATTTCTAGCACACAGTTCATAATTCAAGCCAGTTTACAGTTAAGGAAAAGATTAGTATTTAGTGTCCTTAAGGAGATAGTGGTCTCTAATAATAGTATTATCCCAACACTTTTTAAAGGGGAAAAAAAATGAGTGTATAATGAAATCATTAAGAAACACCACTGTACCGAATATTTTCTTCTCTACAGAAGTCATTCACTGTTGAATACTTGTAAGAATTGACAATAAGACATTCAATCACTCAATATTACCAAGTTTACATGCAACTTTTAGTTTTCAAAAGTATTTTCACATTCCATTTAAGTATTTTTAGTGATTTTCCTGAAAAGGTCCAAGTGAGATAAGAAGACAGAGAGGAGAGATAAGAAGAGAGGAAAGGAATTATTTCAAACACAAATAGTACAAATTTAATGTGATAGGGGTGGAATAAAAATTGTAAATCAAGAAACCTCTTCCTAATCCCAGTTTTCCTTGTAACCTGCTTAATGATTTTTTGTGTCATTTAACTGTTTCTTAAATTGTACAGAAAGTAATTCTTAATAATATTGCTCTTAAATTTAAATTTATAAAAGTCCATTACAATTATTTTCAACTACTGTATTATAATAACAGCCCAATTAAATGTACATGTGCCTCATTTTGCCATATGGATTTAGTTCTTCACTTTTGCCTCAATTTGACCTGAAGCCTGGATCACGTAGCTTGCACACTCAAGATGTACTTTAGAGGAAAAGAGACTAGGGAAAGACTCTTTCACAAGATGGAATGACGCCGGGTAGATTAAGCAGTTAAGGAGTAAGTGTTTTTGTATGCAGAAAACCTGGTCATTCCCAAATCAGGAGCACTGAAGAAGAAACCTGCTTCAGCGAAGGGTTTGGGGGAATGGGAAGTAACAAGATTTGAGAAAGCTCCAGAGCCAAGGCTGTCCGGTAATCATACCTCCACCCTTCAAACCCTTATTCCCCAATGGACACCAAACTAGTCTCCAGTTCCGGGTTCCCAACCAATAGCATCAAGCCACAACAGAGGGATCTGCCAACCCGGGCACCGTTTCAGGGTTCCAGAGTGATATTCACACGACCCCTGCACCTGTTGGCCCCACACCCTTCCCCAATGAAGAGGGGTAAGAGAGAACACTAGATCTATCCTTGGTCCTTTCCAATTCAAGCTACCACTAGGTCCATTAACCCTCAAAATTGAAACCACCAAAATTGCTCCCTCCAGGAGCAAGGGAAAGCTCCCCGGCTGTGATCCTTCCACATATCACTTCCCCAGGCTAATTCTCCAGCTTACAGGTCTCAACCCCCGATCGTGCTTTCTCTGGCCCTGGGTATCCCGGGCCTGGAAGCAAACAGATGGATGGTGGGAGAAAGGCAGCGAAGGAGAGAGTACACCCCCTCACTGCGAGAAGAAAGGGTAGGAAAGCAGGGGCGCTAGTGCTCCCCCTCGGCGAAGGTGGGAGGCCGTTCGTGCGTCCATCGAAGGGTCTGTCATTCCCTCACTCACTCACCAGGAGCAGCAGGGAGCATCTGAGGTCGGGTAAGGATAGGAAGACGGCAGGATTCATGGTAACGCTGGGGTCCGCGGCAGGGACAGGCGTTGGCAGCTGGGACTGGGCTGGGTTAGGTTGGGATAGGAAAGGGCTGGGCTCCAGGAGCCGGCGCGGCGGAGGATTCTCCGGGCAGCGGCACCTCGCCCTCTCGACCCGGGTTCCAGCGGCGAACACCCGGGACAACTTCCAGAGAGGCCTCGCACACCCTCACTTCCGGGTCCTGCTTGTCGCGGGGCATTTCGGGAAATGTAGTCCTACACTACCCTCACCTAATACATCATCGGAGATCTAGAACTTCCTTTCCCAGTAGGCGCTTGGCTCAGGACCACCGAGAGCTCTACGCGCGAGGCCTTGTGGGATAAAAAGGGCGGAGGGCGGGTGTATAGCCGCGCTTCAGCGGGCTGGAACTACAATTCCCAGAGGACTGTGCGGCCGAGCGCCTCGGGGTGCCTTCTGGGGCCCTCCGCTAGCTTCTGCGCCTTGGAGGCTCTCCCAGCTGGGTATAGTGTACTGGCTTGGCAGGAGGGTCGGCCCGGGTGCGGGTCGTGCCTCCCGGAGCCGCCCCTGGGACGTCA
>CAUYPK010038508.1:0-17287 GCA_963574355.1 Loris lydekkerianus
AACGACTCAGCAAGGCCCAGCCTGAAACTGCCTCTACCTAGATACAGCCAATGTGGTACCATGCCACTGGCCCGACCCTGTCACTCACCTCTTCCCCCGCCTTCTTTCCCTGCCCCTTCTCCACAATAAAAAAAAAAAAAAAATGTGGAAATGCAAAAAAGTAATAAACATATGTATGTTATTTTGATTGCAAAAGAAATAAAGTTCTTGAAAAATCAAAAAAAAAAAAAAAAAAAAAAAAAGAAAAGCACATATAGAAAGGGGGAAGATTCCCCCACTTGGGACACTTCCTACTGTATCTGCCTTACAGGGCTGTTTTCCCTCCCGTCCCCCCAAGAAAACGGAGGGAGCATTGACCCTGAGAGAAGCGGAGAATAAAAGTCCCAAGGCAGAACTGAGCCCAGATCAGAGCCCTGAGTCTGCGGACCTCATTGGCCCGCCGAGTCAACCCAAACCTCTCTATCCTTCCCTCGACCCTTTTGGGAATCCTCCAACTAATCCTTTTTGGGCCCCCTCTGCATCTCCTACATATAACTTCTACTCCATTATTTTGATTTAATTTTTTTTTTCAAGATAGGGTCTTGCTTTACCATACAGGTTAGAGTGTAGTGGCATCATCATAGCTCACTGTAACCTCAAACTCCTGGGCTCTCCTGAGTCCCTGGGACTACAGGTACACACCACTACACCTGGCTAATTTTTAAAATATTTTTGTAGAAATGGAGTCTTCCTATGTTGCCCGGGCTCGTTTTAAACTCCTAGGCTCAAATGATTTTACCACCAAAGCCTCCAAAGTGAGGGATAAGAGGCATGAGCCACTGTTCCCACCCTGATTTACCTCTTCCTTAAAAATTACCATTTTAGATCTGTTATAGGAATGATTTGGTTACGAACTGGTATGCATTTTCATAAATCTTAGAATAATAATTCTACACAGCAAACTCTACTCTGAAAAAAAGTTTGTATAGGAGGGCTACCCAGAAAGTATCTAGCCATGTATGTGTCTATTTTTTATAATATATGACTGGATACTTTCTAAACCTCCCTATAAATTACCAACTAACCTATTATGTACAAGAAACTCTCCACTTTGAGACATTTGGGTTATAGTATCTGTCTCTGGCATTCTCTCTCCTCTTTATTATCAGTGACCGCCTCATATTCTATCTGCTGCTCTCCATATATTCTGGGGGTAAAAGGACAAAGAATCTGTTCTGCTGTTGGAAGCACCTCTGTTTCCATCACCACTATTTCCCTACAACTCTTCAGGCAAAGGGGGCGTGGCATGGTGTGATAGGAAGAGAATAATTAATTAATTTTAAATCTACCACTTCCGGACACTTTAGTATTTTCCCTCTAGTATTGATTACGAAAGGGGTTTGTCCTCACATCAGTAGTGGGAGAGATTTGAAAGTGAAAAAGTGGGAAACCAAGTGCTATAAATTCTACCCAGTTCTCCCCAAACTGTGTAGGTGCCAAGAACAGTGGTCAACTGAATGTTTCTGAAGTTTTCCAGCCAGGCTATCAGTGTTTTCCTTGGGAAGTCTCATGGTTAGTTCTCGACCAGGAGGAAGGCCAGTAAGCACAATCACACATGGCTTTCCAGTGACTTCTATGAGCCAGTTCTTGAATCCTTGAATTCTTGTTGGCCTGTGCCATGCCTCAGACTGAGAATTGGGAGTTTATGGGAGCTAGTCCTGGCCCTGTCCCATTGTTGGGTTCTCTAAACCATCAGTGGAGGCCACCAAGGATATTGCCACTTCATCTCTTCTTGTTTATCCAATTTGCAAAGGAGTAGAGTCCAATTTTTTGAAGAAAACTGCCTTGAGATGGGAGAATGGACACATTTAGTTCTGTACTCAGAGGGACCCTAGACTTCAAGGATCTGCAGGAACTCTGTGATTTTCTTTTCTTTTATTTTAAAAATTGAGTAGATGTGGGAGGGGGTCTCACTGTGTTGCCCAGGCTGGACTGCAGTAGCTATTCCGAGGCACCATCATAGCACACTAGAGCCTCACACTCCTGGGCTCAAGCGATCCTCCCACCTCAGCCTCCTGAGTAGCTGGGACTAAGGTGCACACCACTTGCACTTGGCTTTATTTTCTAATGTCCTAACACTCAAACCTAAAAGTCTTCAAAACCATATTTGTTTCAGAAGCAGAATTCTCTTCCAAATATTTATCTTTTCTTTTTTCTCCAGAGCAAGCCTCTCCTCAATGACAGCTGCAGGCCAGTCACTGTCTGCCCCTGTCTTTGTCTTCCCCACCGAGTGGCATATTGCCTAGAAGGCTCCACGGGGACTTCCAAAGCCTTCAGTGAATGAATGGCATCCATGCTTTTTAAAAATTCACATGTCCAGCCAGGATCACCTGCATTATGGACATTCCTCTGTAGTCTTCTTCAAAATGCTAATTTGCTAAAGGGTCCACTGGAACGTGAACAAACGGATCTACTATCTAATCCTGCTTGCCACCAGGGAGGAGTTAGAATAGCAGACCTAGGCTTCAGCTGCTTCCACACACTGACGCATGCTACCTGAGAGGAGGGGAAGGTGGTGGGAGCTCAGGATGCAACCACAGTGTCCTGTGAAAGTATACTTTGCAGGTGCTGGCAACACAGCGACAACATTGCTCACTTACATTGAGCACTTGAGTACAGATGTGAACATGAATCTATTTGACTCCTAAGCCCAGGCACATAAGCATCACCCCTGGACCATGCACATCTTCAAAGATACATCCTTCAAATTATTTTTCCAGGAGTAGAAACGAATTTATGCTGAGTCACCCAAACTCTCATTTAACCTAGTGGTTGGGAACATGGACTCTGGAACCAGCTCTGTCACATACTAGCTGTGGTAACTGGGGAAAGTCACCTAAACATTCTCATGGCTTGAATTGCCCATATGTGAAATGGTGGTAATTATACCAGCTACCCCCTAAAGTTGGCATGAGAATTAAATGAGTTTAGACATGGAAGGAGTTTAGAACTTGGCCCAGCACATGTTCTATACTATGTAAGTATTAGCTGTTTTCATTTGTTCTTCTTCTTCTTCTTTTTTTTATTAAATCATAGCTGTGTATACTAATGCGATCATGGGGCACCATACACTGGTTTTATACACCGTTTGACACATTTTCATCACACTGGTTAACATAGCCTTCCTAGCATTTTCTTAGTTTTTGTGTTAAGACATTTAGATTCTACATTTACTAAGTTTCACATATACCATTGTAAGATGCACCACAAGTGTATTCTCACAACTCCCCCTCCTCCCACCCCCCTGCCTCCCATCCCTTTCCCCCTTCCCCTATTTCTAGGTTGCAGATGGGTTACAGCATTCATGTGGAAACCCTAAATTAGTTTCATAGTAGGGGTGAGTACATTGATACATTTTCTTCCATTCTTGGGATACTTTACTAAGAAGAATATGTTCCAGCTCCATCCATGTAAACACAAAAGAGGTAAAGTCTCCATCTTTCTTTAAGGCTGTATAATATTTCATGGTATACATGTACCACAATTTATTAGTCCATTCGTGGATCGATGGGCATTTGGGTTTTTTCCATGACTTAGCAATTGTAAATAGGGCTGCGATAAATATTCTGGTACAAATATCTTTGTTGTGATATGATTTTTGGCCTTCTGGGTATATTCCCAGTAGAGGAATTACAGGATTGAATGGTAGGTCTATTTTTAGATCGTTAAGTGTTCTCCATATATCTTTCCAAAAGGAATGTATTAATTTACATTCCCACCAGCAGTGTAAAAGTGTTCCCTTTTCTCCACATCCACGCCAACATCTCTGGTCTTGGGATTTTGTGATATAGGCTAGTCTCACTGGAGAGTGATGACTAGATGATATCTCAAAGTAGTTTTGATTTGCATTTCTCTGATGATTAGAGATGATGAGCATTTTTTCATATGTCTGAAGGCCGTGCGCCTGTCTTCTTCAGACAAGTTTCTCTTCAAATCCCTTGCCCAGCCTGCAAAGGGATCCCTTGTTCTTTTCTTGCTAATGCGTTTGAGTTCTCTGTGGAGTCTGGTTATTAAACTTTTGTCAGAGACATAACCTGCAAGTATCTTCTCCCATTCTGAGGGCTGTTTGCTTGTTTTACTTACTGTGTTCTTGGCTGTGCAGAAGCTTTTTAGTTTGATCGGGTCCCAATAGTGTATTTTTGAAGCTGCTTCAATTGGCCGGAGGGTCCTCCTCATAAAATATTCGTCCAGACCGATTTCTTCAGGAGTTTTCCCTGCATTTTCTTCTAGTATGTTATAGTTTCATGTCTTAAATTTAAATCTTTAATACAGTGAGAGTCTATCTTAGTTAATGGTGAAAGGTATGGGTCCAGTTTCAGTCTTCTAAAGGTCGCCAGCCAGTTTGTATTACAATTTTTATTTGACATTGCTCTGGAAATTATAGTCAATTTGTAAGATATGAAATAGAAGTATTACATATAATAGACAGAAAATTATAATTTTGAGAAAAAGATATACTTTCTTCACATGTGCAATTGAGTTAACTAAAAAAAGAGATAAAGGATTGAGATATAAGACTGACATTGAAAGCATCCTTGGGTGCTTAGTATTAGACAAGACTAAGGGTGGTGCCTGTGGCTCAAGGAGTAGGGCGCCAGCCCCATATATGGGGGTGGTGGGTTCAAACCCAGCCCTGATCAAAACTGCAAAAAAAAAGAAAAAAAAAAAAAAAAACCAACCAGAAACAAAAGAAAGAAAAAAAGAAAGGAATTAGACATGACTAATTAGAAAATAATGTGAAAAATAGTCCATCCACTAGATAAATGGATCTTCATGGAAATACTGCAAGAGCAATGAAGTGTCCAAGTGATTATCTCTAGTTGATAATTCTTGATCTATTTTTTTTGTAGTTGTCATTATTTTATGTTATTATATGTTTTCGAAATTGAGCAACTATAGCTTCCAGAATAAAAAGGCAATAAACCATTTAATCAAATATTATGTCAGGAATGAGTTTGGCAGCCTTCCCAGTTCACATTTGTGTTCTACAGACCACCCCGGGAGAATCTCAGCTCTTAACATCTTAATTCTTGGTCTTTCAGGATTAAACTAACTTCAGTTTTAAGAGCACTTTATAATGGATGAAGTTCTGGCCAACTCAAGGCAGTTAAGTCACAAATCTCTTTTTGAGATGTGCCCTCATTTCTTGTAAAGGGTGAAAGCTGGGAGAGGGATATCTTGAGAGAGAACCAAGCTGGGAAATCAGTTGAAGGGATGAGGATGATAAGTCCTGGAAAGGAAATGAGGTCGTGTACCCAGGCCCCCAAATGGAGACTCTGGGGAGGGAGTTGAAGGAAGATGCAGGAGAGACAAAAAAGTTGGCAAAGGAAGCTGAAGGGGAAGGCAGAGTTAAGATGAACATATGGTACACTGTGTGGCAGGTGACATCACAGAGGGGTCTGGGCAGTGGGAGTGTGGGGGAAGACAAGGATCCCCTCAAAGATTGTGAATCCTGATGGACCTTCCTGTGGCAGTCAACAGCCTCTGAGGTGCTCAGTGATGGACGCTGTTATGGGTTGAGCTGTGTGCCCACAACATTGGTATGTGGAAGCCTTAACCCCTAGTACCTCAGAATGTAAGTGTGTTTGGAAATAGGGTTTTTAAGGAGGTAAGTAAAGTGACATGAGCACACATGGGGGGAGCCTAATCCAATCTGACTTGTGTCCTTATAAGAAGGGTGGATTAGGACATGGGTAGGCTCCGAGGGAAGAGGACATGGAGAGGGCAGTCATCTAGAAACCAAGGAGGGAGGTCAGGAGAAAGCAACCCAGCTGACACCTTGATCTTAGACTTTTAGCCAACTGGACTATGAGACAATCAATTTCTATACTTTAAGCTACCTGGCCTCGGGCATTTTGTTAGCACCCTGAGAAAACAAATATAGATTCTGCAAGGCTGGAGCCAGAGGCAGGAAGACAGAGCCACGAAGGCTCAACTCGGTCCACATTTCAGATCGGAAGCCTTCCTGGTCAGGGATCCTGAGGAGCACAGTCACACAGTGAGAAACAGCATGCATACTTTTGGGAATAAGAGACTAACTTTCAGCAAACATGGCAGTCTCTGGTCCTGAGCTCGTGAAGTGCTGTGGGCACCTAGCAGAGAGTTTTGCAGAAGGAACTGGGTGTATGAGTGTGGGGGGGCACTCCAAGCTTCACCTGCTGCTTCTGGTGTGATTGACAGAAAGGACCCAGGGAGAAGCGAGCTGGGCACAGACATGGTGAGGATGTGCTGAGCTGTGGGGAAGACAGAGCAAGGAGGCTGACAAAAATGTCAGGTCTACACCTTAACTCCTGGGTGACAGGAACCAAACCCTGTGAGTGCCTGAGTGTGTGTGTTGTGAGTGTGTGTGCTGGTGCTCTAGACCGTGCTTTATCCCTAGCCTGGGGCCAAACACAACACCCCGTGAGAAGGTTCACAGAGGATGCACAAAGCTCTGAGGCCCCTCTCTGAGCACACACCCAGGAGCTACTGAGCAGAGAGGGACCATCAGTCTTAGGAGAGAGTAAGAAGTCCCATAGATGTTTGGCATACTTGAGTAGTAGCCTTTTCAAAGGCCAACAAACATTCTTCCTTCAACATAAGCCCGTGTTGACTTAAGTTATTGTGTTGTAATGACTTTGAATAGCAAAAACGCAAACAGCGAAGTTTTTGGTTGCTTCATGGCTGCAAAACAAAAACAAATTTATAAAGTAAGTAACACACAGAACAGCCATAAACCTCTACCAACATTAACTTTATGTGACTATTAAGTTTGGTGTGCTTAAACATGCTTCTTATGTGAATATGGGACTGTGTCTCGGTTGTGTCTGGGGGTGATGGGTTCTCAAAGCCATGTTCCTAGAAGTGACTCAGATGCTCCCAGCCACAGCATACTGATAGAGCTTCATTTCTTCACCTCCATGGGCGTCAGATGGCCACTTGGGTCAGACTTGCTGGTCCTAGACTTCTGTTGCTTACAAACCATGGTTCTGTAATGCTGTTATTCTGTACTTGTCCCAAGCTTGGAGTCTTTGCGCCTGTTGAAGGGACTCACTGAGACATGTCTTATTCACTTATTTTTAAATTATTGGGAGAGAATTTCCCTGAAGCCTAAGTCTTCTGTTTAAATTCACAAAACATCAGAACTGCACCTCACTGTAACATCTCTGAAATTGAGAGGAAGCCTTTTATAATCACTAGCACCTTACAACGGATTGAAATATGATTATTTTATGGTATATTAGATATGAGTATTATTATACGATAGATGGTATATTAGAGTATCATACGATATATGATATAACCAACCAATAAACAAAAATTGGGATGTCATAAAGTTCATAAACAAAATTTTATTTTTAAATTTTATTTTGAAAAAGGTGAAAACTTACAGAAGTTATAAGATTAGTACAATGATCCACCAGCTCTTCCCATTTTGCCTCTCCCTGTGTCTCTGTGTCTCTTTATACACACACACACACACACACACACAATAAATATTATAGATGTGCTTATTATTTTTGCTGAACCATTTAAGAGTAATTTGTAGACACTATTGACTATTAACACCAAATACTTCAGTGTGGATCTCCTAAGATATTTTCTTCCATAAGCATACTCAGGAAATTCAATATTTATAAAGTATACAATACAAACTAACCATTTATATACTTCAACATTTATACAGTATACAATACAGTTCAATATTTTGTCATCAGTACCGATAATGTTCTTTGTAGTGATTTTTTTCTGATCCCACATCTGATGGGTCCGGGATCACACATTACACTCAATTGATTTCTCTAACCTCCTACATTCTGGACTGGTCCTCAGTGTGTCTTTCACACATTGAATGTTTTGGTTCCATGAAAGTAGAAGGCATGGACTAAAATCTTTTACTCTAGTAGCTAATCTATGGTTAGTTTGAAGGTAAATTGTCTTTGCAGTCACTTACATAGATAACCTGTCTGGTTTCTAGTTCCACTCTCATTCAAATCCCTCTGTGTGGAAGGTCTAGAAATCTGAAGCCATTTCTTTCTTTCTAGTTCCTGGGAGCTCGCCCAGGTCGCTGCATCCGGCCAGCCTGCAGGGTTCTTGGCACCAAGCTCACAATTACTGCTAAGGTTGTGAATGATGCTCATCTATCAGGGTCATCAATGAGGTTGGTTAGAAGAAGCTATTTCTGTCTAGACATCCTGTTGGTGTACAGTTTTACATTTATTTACTGTGAGGCAAACAGCCCACTCCACACTCCTTCCCCAGTTGTGTCTCTGGTCTGCTTTCAGAACCAGCACTCTTCTCCCAGCACCCTCTCTCTGGTCCACAAGTTATGACCTCAAGCTCCAAGGCCACGTTAACAGTCTGCAGTCACAGTTCAAGCTCCTGGCTCAGATGTTCAGGGGCCTGCAGAATCTAGAATACGTCTCCAGTCTTCTTGGAGTTTCAGTTAGTAATCTGAAAAATGGGGTCCGAGACTTCATTGGGGATGGCATCTGAGGCTCATTCGCTTATATGAGCAAAGCAGTTTCTAAGCTCCCTCTGGGAGCCTCTTAGGAGTGTTTTGATTTCTGGGCTGTAGGATACCATTTGTCCCTGGCTCTCAGACTCACTTCTGATACTCCCCTGCAGTCAGCTCACTATCAGTTCCTCAGGTGCTTCTATCAAGCCTGCTGAGAGGTGAGGCTGTTCTCTCCAGATGGGCTGCCTAGATAGGGTCTCTTAACCAGAGGTTACTTAGGGCCAGGGACCCCAGGAAGTGCATGGGATTCAGAGACATTACACATTGCACCCCACTGGCCTGGGCAGTTCCTCTGGGATATGTCCTGAGGCTCAACACTACTGGGTGGCACCCCACTCTCCATGCCTCCACTGCCTCTCCCTACTTCCCTTAGAACAGTGGTTCTTAACCTTCCCGATGCTGCGACCCTTTAATACAGCTCCTCATGTTGTGTTGACCCCCAACCATAAAATTATTTTCGTATGGTTGGGGGTCACCACAACATGAGGAACTGTAATAAGGGTCGCGGCATTGGGAAGGTTGAGAACCACTGCCTTAGAAGGAAGGAGGGAGGAACCCTATGCTCATCTTCCTCCTCCAGGGACCCACTTTCATCCAGGGTCCACCTGCTAGCTGCTGCTCCCCTTTTCTGGAATCCTGTGAAGACCTTCCCTGATGGCCACACACAAAATATACCTTAAATACACGTATACACAGATCTATAGAAGGTACCAAAAAAGGTAGACACATTTTAAGAAAGGAAAAAAACTATTAAAATACTCAAATCACCTTTGTCTTCTGTGATTAGAAGAGATATGTGATACAATATACCAGGTAACAAACATTGAATATTACAATTTTAATACTGTTTTTCCTTTATTAAAATGCATATACACTTTTGGGCACCTTGTGTGTGTGTGTGTGTGGTCAGATAATTCAATTCTTGAATTCATCCTAGAAAAAGCGCGAATGTACCTCATTGCTGAATATCAGTGCTGTCTGTCACCTTCCAAGTGCTTTCCTCTGGAAGCCACGCACTGAGGCCAACACCTAGGCCGCCCTTAAAGCAATTGTAGCATTCTTTTTCTGCAATGACCACTCACAACACACATCCTTAGGTATTATACATATATTTATATGTGTGTGTATATACATATATGATTGTCTTAACACAATAACTAAGAAAATGCCAGGAATGCTATGTTCACCGGTGTGATGAAAATGTGTTGAACTGTTTATAAAACCAGTGCATGGTGCCCCATGAGTCCATTAATGTATCCAGCTATGATCTAATACTACTAATAAAAAAATTTATATTTTATTTATATAAATATAAATATAAATATAAATATAAATATAAATATAAATATAAATATATATATATAAAACTTAGAGGTCCTAGACTAACACACCAGGTAAGCTTAGACCCCAATTTCAGAACTGTGGTGAAGATACCCGTAATTGGTCTTCCTGGCTATGTGACCTGGATCTGTTCCTTTCCTATCTATGCAAATAATAGTAAGGATAGCTGACATGGATGTATCGGATGTTGGATGAAACGCCCTAACTGGAATTCTCCCATTTAGTCTTCTTAAACACCTCATGAGGGATGAGTCCATTTCCCCAGTGTAGGGATGGAGGAAAGGGAGGCACATGGAGATTATGGAGCTGCCTGAGAGTCTCATAGTGGAGTTCATTGACACAGCCAAAACCAGCCGGGGCTTGGCTGAAGGCGCCCTGGGTGGGCATTATTGTTACTAGTTTCCACATATTCTGAACTTGTCTTTGAGGCCCCTCTCCGTTTTCTAGGGGTAGCCACCTTAGGATCCCCACCCCCTAGTTCAGGGCGGCGGGGGCTTCAGGGCGGAAGGGGGCTGCTCCCCGCTCTGCTCCCCTCGGCTCACAGAGGAGGTCGCTGTGGAACGCGCACAGGAGGTCCGCTCGGGAGCGGCTAGTCTCAGGTTCAGACGCTCGGCAGACTCACCCCCCAGCTCCCCGTCCCTTTCCCTGTGTCGGTGGGGCAAAGGACCGCCAGTCCCGCTGCAGCTCCGCATTGTCTGACCAGAAGCATCATCTCGCAGAACCTCAGTTTTCCCATCTGGGAAATGGGGGTGGTGAAGGGAGACGCCCCCAGGCCGCCGAGCGCTCGGATCGCTGGGCAGCTCCGGTGCCCAGAGCGGGCCTAGGGACCCAGAAGCCCTGGCCCCGGCGGTGGCGGGCGGCCCGAGGGGCGGGCCGGGCGGGCCGGGGGCGGGGGCGGCCGCGGGGCGGGCTGGTGGCGGCCTGGCCAGGCGGCGGCGGCGGCTGTCTCCCGCGTCACAGCGCCAGGCGGCGGCGGGGAGATGCGGCTCCTGGCGCTGGCGGCGGCCGTGCTGCTGGCGCGGGCTCCGGCCCCGGGTAAGGGCGACGGGCTGGGCGGGCGCGGGCGGGGTGGGGGCCTGGCCGCCCGCACCGGGAGGCCGGGACTCGGGGCCTGGAGGGGAGGCCCGGTGGCCCCCTGCCCTCTGTCACTGTCGCCGGCGCTCTCCCACGGCTTGCCGCGAGCTCGGCGGGGCGCAGCGGAGCTTTCCTAACTCTTGGCGGATGCCCGCCCGGTGCGGTGGTCCCTGTCCGGACCTCGCCCGGGGCTCCAGCGCTCGCGCAGAAACTCTCACAGCAGCCCCGGGTCCTTCCGAGCGACAGGCCTGGGAGGGGAGATGGAAGCAGGGGCCGGCAGCCCCTCGGTGCGCTTGAACTTCTTCCACAACAGTCAGGATCACAACTGTTGGCAGGTTCTTCTGGGCAGCAACTTCCCTCTAACTCTGGAGAGTTGGAAGGCAGGAGGGGCTGGATCTGCCCTGGCCAGGATCTCGGGAATTGGGGACTTGGTCGTGGGCTTTTGAGGTGACCAGGCCTGAGGAGAGGGGCATCTGGAGAGAGCAGCCCTTTTCTCACAGCACCCTGCTTTGGAGAAGGCTTCTCTGCCCACCCTACAGCTTTCCACTGGGGTTTTGTTGCTCCCACTGGCAAGTTGCTGAAGAACTTCCTCTCTTTATTCCCCAGGGCCCTGTCCAACTTCCTCAGGGCAGTAAGGACTGCACTGGTGGGAATAATAGTGGTAATAAATATATCAATGGTGCACTTTTCCGGGGTGCTTTTTCAGTACCAGGTGTAGTGTCATGTGTTATCTCTTTTACTCAAAATACTTCAAATGAATAGAGCAAATGTTTATACAGCCAAATATTTCAGAAAACACCAACTTGGTGATCTTGCCATAACCTCTGAGAGAGGTGCTACCATTGGCCCCATTTTGTAGATGAGGAAACTGAGGCATAAACCCACAAAATAACTTGCTTTAAGTTACTAAGTTTGTAAGTGGTGGGGCTGGGATTTGAAGCCTGGCTCTGGAACCTGTGCTAATAACTGCTAAGCAGTGTTGCCATTGTTTTGTACATTAAGTAATTTTCTAAGGGTTGATCCAGCTACTGGGTAGTGGAGCTGGCATTTGAGCCAGGATAGATCAGAGTCTGAGGAGGGACTTGGATGACAGAGGGAAGAAATCCATCCATTGTCCCTTGGCTGCAAGTGCTGCCAGGCTTCCAGTGAACTTGAAATCAGCCCTGTGGGAAATGCACTTTTTCCCAGTTGTCACTGTCTTGGCTGGGATAACAGGATGTTTTACTGAGATCATGGGGCCAGGGCAGCTCTCATTGTCAGCCTAGAGTAGCCAGCAGGATGCAAGGGTGCGCCAAGGTCCTTTCTCCCCCAGTCTCCCAATGGCAGGTGCTGTTGAAGTGGGTGTGTCCAGAGACTGGCTCTTTTGGAGGTAATCAAGGACACTCCCATGTCTCCAGGAGCACTCAGGAGAGGTGGAGTTTGGGATCCTTTGGAGTCTGCCTTTGCTGTGCCCAGGGCCACCCCTCAGATAATACCAGCTCCTGCGTTGGTGGCACTCACCACATACCTTGCCACTCATTTTCTAAGTGCTTCACCCGTAACTCCTTGTCATGATCCTGCCAGACCCACTTTATACACGCCCAGTTTCCTAACCCCTGCGCTTTTCCATCTCTCCATTTTGGGGTAAAGCAGAACCTCAATGGTCACCTGGTACCACATTTCATTTTACAGAAAAGAAAACTCACATGCAAAATATTTACTAGAAGCAAAGATGTAGTCCAGAGTGGTGACACAGGGTTGTCTTTGAAGCTAGATTCAAATTCCAACCGTGCAAGCTTGCACAGGTTGTTTAGCCTCTCATTGTTATTTATAAAATGACAATAGACAGACGATGAGGATCAATTGAGAAAATGAATCTAAAGTGTATGGAACAGGACTAGAGTACCCAGCAGATGTCAGCCTCTATCATTGGGCAAGGTGGTAATTTTGTCCTAGATACGAACCTTTTTCAGGTGATGGGCTTAGCACAAATGAATCACCCATGGGCTAGTGCTTAGTGCTTAGCAGACACTGGCTCCTGGTGCCATGGACTTTTAAGCAATACCTGGCTTCCTAAAGTGAGTGGGCATAGTTTCTTCAGGCCGAGAAGAAGTGTGGGGCATAGAGCCACCTGTATACTCCTGGCCAGGTCAGAAGTAAAGAACTCTGGCTGGGCCACTCCTGTGTCCCAGGTGAGGCTATTACCTTGTTTCTGCTAGAAATAAGACTTTACAATAAGTAGGTTGTGTACTATTTAGCTACATGGATGTCTTTTAAGGCTAATTTCAGGGCTGCTAGTTCTTTTCATGACATTATCCAAATGCAGTCAAGGAGGTTAGGCCCTTAACTCTTATCCACAGGAATTTAAGATTCACTTACAAGCATAGCAGCTATGTCATTTGTGGGAACCACTGCAAACTGAAAATGTGAGGCCCCTTGATAAAAAAAATAAAAAATTACTAAGATTTCAAGGGAGCAACAGCAGTGACTAAACCAAGTGTGGAGCCTTGTGTGTCCATGAAGCCCACCCTGGTAAGAGGACAGTGTGCATGCCACTTTCTAGTGCCCCACTACCCTAGCTCTCAGGACATACAAAATAACTATTAGCTTTACTTTAACAGTGTTTTCTCACAATAGCTTTGTGCTCACTGAAAGAGGTATTATTTTCCCACGTTCAGATGAGGAAACCAAGGTTCTGAGGGCATCACTCTTATTAGAAGCGGGTTTCCAGCCCAGCTCTGCTGCATACCAGCCCCCAACTCTTCACCCAGCCCTACCAAGCCACTGCTTTTGTGTCTCATTGTGTACCCCAGCTCCCCGGGAAGGCGCAGGACCATGGCATCCCGGTACCCAGCCCATGTGGGGTGCCCAGGACTACCAAGTAACAGAGCATGTGCTTGGCGAAGGAGTGGGGTTCACCGCAGCAGGAATCCTGTCCCTGTTCACTGCATCAGTGTTTTGGGGTGGAGAATCCTCTGCTGAGGCTCATGTGCAGGTGAGGGTAGCTGTCTGGGCAACAGTGGGGTTCAGTCCACCAGGGGACACTGATTTTTCCATTTCTAGCTTGTTCCTTTCCTCCTGCCTCAGGACCTTTGCACAGGTCAGACACTCTTCTATGCAGGTCACTCCTCACTGCTGCCCTGAATTTTATTTTATTAACTCCAACTGGGCCTTCAGGTCATGGTCACATCCAATAGCCCCTTCCCTGGCCTCCAAGTCTAAACCAAGATCTTGCCATGATTTTCTTCAGCCCTGCACCTTTTCTTGTATAGTATATGGGCACTATTGTTGCATTCTTCTATGGCTTTTTCCCAGTGAAAGGCTGCCTTACCCACAGGATGCCAGCTCCACAAGGCCAGGAGTGTTGCCCCTTTTACACAGTACCTGCCACGTGGGACATATGCTGGAAAGAGCAGGAACTCTAAGTGGGAAGGTAGAACGTTGGGGGAAGGCGTCTACCTTCACTTCAGTTCCCTACACTGCAGGGTCACAAAGCAAGAAGTTACATTCTTCTTTGGGCCAACTTTGACAAAACTCCTCTCCAGACCGAAAGGGAACATCTACTCTACCTGAGCTGCTCGATTTTTTACCTGGTGGAGGAGGGGTGAGTGACCCCATCCTAGCTTGTGGGGCCATGTTTTCTCAGCCCCTGTGCATGCTGTGTCATTCAGACTGAGATTCAGAGGGGAAGGGCTTGGGCTCGTCCCATGCCTCTGGACGTTGTTGTGCCTCCTGCCCACAATCCTGACTGCCACTGGTGTTTCCTCACTGAGGTTTGTGGGGCAGCGCAGATGTCTGACCCCCACTCCCCACCTCAGTATTGAGATAAATATCCACTGGCTCACACTAGCCAGGGCCTGGTCCTCTGCCTGTGTTCCCTCCCCTCTGTCTAGACTTGTCCTGCTCACAGCTGGTGTGAGTGACTGTGAGTGCCACCTTTGCTGGTTTAAAGCAGCCATCTCCAGTGTCAGGAGAGAAGGCTCATCACAGGCATGGGGACCCTATAACCTGAAGTCCCAGTAACATCACCTACGCTGTCGTGCTGTGGGCATGAATGTAGATGAGCTGGTTGGGAGCTGGAGGACTGACACGAGCCTTCACATGAACAGTGTTATATCAGTTTGTTCCAGCTGCTATGACAAAGTCCCTCAGGTCTGGTGGCTTATACAACAGAAGTGTATGGTCTCACATTCTAGAAGCCAGGTGTCAGCTAGCTCTCTCCCTGGCTTGCAGGTGGCTGTCCTCCTTCTGTGCGTGTCTGTGTCCTAATCTTAAAAGGACACAATCATCTTAGGTTAGGATCCACTTTAACCTTATTTTAACTTAATTTCCTCTTTAAAAACCCTGTCTCCAAATCTAGTCGCATTCTGAGGTGCTGGGGAGTTAGAGCTTCAACATATGAGTGTTAGGAGGACACAGTTCAGCCCACAGTAAGGGTCTTCACATCCTTCAGTAGAAGACAGTGATGTTTGGTGCATTTGTAAGAGAATACCGGGCAAGATGGAGGCAGAGAGGTGTGGTGATAAAGAAAAAAAGAAGGCTCCTCTTCTCATGGGGAGCTCCTTCAATCCATTCTCTCTAACGGGAGTCTCCAGTTGGGCCTGGGCTGCAGGAGTGGAAGGGTTACTAGTCTCCAGGATGGAATCTGGCCTCCCGTGGGGGACCGGAGGGAGCACTTGGCACATTCTCTTGGTTTCAGTCACTATAAATAATCCCTCCTTCTTGCAGCGTTAATAGGAGGAGCCTGGGGCCTGGGGTCCCGGCTGTGCTCTCATCCCACCCATCTTGTTTCAATTTCCTGCCTTTCTTATTTCTCCTGGACTCCACTGGGGAGCTCTCAGGGGTGGGGTGGGGCTGACTTCAATTCTGGGAGCCAGCTGCTGCATCTCTGCTGCTCTCTCCCCCGGCCTAGCCCCAGCAGCTGTTGGAGCTGGGTCAGCCTGGTGTCTCCAGTTGCCACATTCCTCAAGGCCAGGAGGCACTCTTCTATGCAGGGAGCACTTCCTCACCAGGGAGCACCCACTTTGGAGGCGGTGTGGACATGGGGCCTGAGCAGTCCAACTTACTTAATGCAGTTTATGGGCAAAGTGCCTGACAGGAGGGCAAGCTGCAAGGGGCACGCTGGGGCCAATTCTTCTTCTTTTGCCCTAGATAAATGACTTCTGATGACAGTGGGATTGTTAGTAGAGAGCATGTCCCTCCCTTGGCTTCCTGTTGATCTGTAGTTCCCAAGGAGCTCACTGGTCCAGCTTTGTCCCTCATTGCTGTAGACACCGAAGACCTCATACCTGTCTACAAGGAGCTCAGAGTCCAGCTGAGCATGGACCCTTTTCTTCTGAGTTTACTTCCATACATATCAGAGATGTCAGCGTCTAAACCCTGAGAATCTGTGAATGTTAAGGCAACGTCTGGGTGTGATTAAGTGAAAGATCTTGGATTATCTTCAAGTGCCCTATGGACTGTTGACTGTTTTGTAAGAAATGAGAAAGAAAATTAAAGAAAATTGACTCAAATTATTTCTCTCAAGGTATTCAGTTTAAGTCAGTAGCAGAAGCCATATCAGAGGATGACCTATTGCCTGGATTTTTACAGTGAAGGATGTTTGTCCCCCTTCCCTCTGCCACAGGGCTGCCCCTTTGCTGACCCACACACAGCCTCTGTGTGGAATGTTTAGGTCTTTCTTGGTCTCTTTTTCCTTCCTCCTTGCTTACCTGCAGCACTGGAGTCAAAGCTTTTAGTGACCTTGACCTTTGCAAAACTAGAAGGTGACATTTGGGGCTGAAGGATGTGGCTTGGGATGACTGGGGAATACTTTCTTGTGCAGGGAGGTGGGCAGTAAATGGCCTCCTGGAGTTGTGTACCGGGCTGTGCCAGAGTGTGGGACCTGGTGAGAAGATAGCCCTGATTGAATAGCAAAAGCTCTAGTCATACTGGGCAGGGTCCTTTCCTGGTCTCTGCTTGCCAGGAGAAGCTCTGCCCTGCCCGGGAGCTCCAAGCATTGGCCTGGCTGCACTGCGCAGCCCAGGGGGTGCCATGAATAGTGGCTCCTGGGAAAAGACGGTAGTGCCGAGCCCTTCCCAAGTCTGCTGGTTGGGATGGTTGGGTGGGTGTTGGGTGGCTCCATCAAAGGTCAGCTTAGAGGCAGAACAGTGGCTGGAAGTAGGCAGCCCTTGGGCTGGTTCTAAACTAAGAAACCAAAGGTCAAGAAGGAATTCCAGAGATATAACCTGCAAATATCTTCTCCCATTCTGAGGGCTGTTTGCTTGCTTTACTTACTGTGTTCTTGGCTGTGCAGAAACTTTTTAGTTTGATCAAGTCCCAGTAGTGTATTTTTGAAGCTGCTTCAATTGCCTGGGG